>JASPKZ010010272.1:1985000-2227500 GCA_030220185.1 Diploptera punctata
ATTGTATATAATAGTGCTTACATGTCAACATTTGTAGCAATTGATTATACCACCAAAAAAAGAAACCACTGTTTGCACTTTCTTAAATGTATACGACATCAAAAATGAATTAATATACAGATTGATGTGTTTCATTTTTTCTCCACTAGAGAGCATTCTTACAATATTGCGTTCCTTTGGCAATAAATAGTATGATCTGGTTGCAGTGATAAACAAAAGAAGCAGTAGAAGCGTAGGCTACCTATCGTTTCTCATTAGTTTTCAAACATCACCGTTTACTTTAAATATAAAAATATTTTTAAATAACTGTAGTTAAATAATGATTTGTGAGTAAACAGCTTTATTTTATTCGTTAAATAGTCCTAACAAATGCCACTCTTGATTTCCAAATTCTCTAGATAAATTCACTCCTCACTTCGTGAGTCGTGAATTTATCGATAATTTGGAAATCACTCGTGGCATTACTTATGATAATCCCGCGCTAATTGCCGAACTAGAAGTGACTGGAGTATCGCTGATTGTAAACACAACTTCCCGGGTTGTTTTCCAATTTTCCGTGCTACTACTGATATTACACGCAAATTATTTGCAATTTCCGGAATGTTCATTTCAATTCCCGCATCTCCTCTTCGATCAGTGTAAGAGCAACAAGGGTAAAACAGATCAACACTAATATAAACACAAAATTCAGTAAACTTGTTAAGAAAATATTAGAGCACTGAACGGGTTGCGGTTTCGGTATACTCGTGGCTGGTGCGGGTGCACTGACTGGGATCTTAGGTTCGAATCTTGACTGTTTCAGATGGGAATTGGTGATTGGCCATACCGAGATTTTTCTGTTTTTTTTTTTTCTCTCGGGATTCTCCTGTTTCCCGAATTTCATTCCACCAATACTTTATATTATCCCTTCCCGGCCCTTCATGTTATTTCATTTCTTATCTATTCATTTCATACCATATTTCATGTGAGGAAAAATAATTTTGTTGGTTCCCACAGGTGTTAACAATATGTGACTGCGGTGATATAGTGAGAGGCCACCTAAGGCTCATGACTCCGAGTCTGAGCAATAAAATAGAGGGCAGAAGAAGCCAACGGGAGGATTCTGGTCCTTCCTTGCGGACACGGGCTCGAGCCAAAAATGGCAGTGTAAGTCATGGGTAGAGTCCGGATTTCTATGTTTTTATAGTGTTCTGCCCTAGTGCAGGTCTTTCACTGCAATCATATTTTCATGCTAAGCTTTGCAGCTTTACTAGGAAATTATAGGTGTGGTAGCTTCCCGTTGCTTTCCACACCATGGATGATGAAGGCAAGATGATGATCGGGGACCGTTTGGACCTCAAAGCTTCCTGACATTTGTCTTACAGGTGAGGGAAAACTCCGAAGAAAAACTCACCCAGGAAGCTTGTCCCGACCGGAAATCGAACCCGGGCCCGCTGTGTGACAAACCAGCACAGCTGTGTACAATTTCTATGTAATTACATATTTTTCCCTAAGTATGTATCTACCAGAGAACTTACAATGTTTATAATAAGGCTATTATGACCATTATATTTCATGTTCATGTTACGTACTTTTACATACCGTATTTCGATCAATGCTACATATTGTAAACATAATTATATATTTTTACATATTGTGTCGAATATTTAATTGAATGAACACACACACGTTCATCTGCTTTAGTATTCACCAATGACGTTCTGAGATATCGAACAATCTTTTCACAATATAAAAAAATATATAATTTTTTGTTCATCGACAAAAACTAACTAACTCCTAACTTATTGTGTTTCGTGCCATGATATAGGCTACTTTAGAATTGTACTTCATGTTGTGGGACTTACTATATTTAGGTATGACAACTATGTAAAGTAATTTTTATCACTTTTATAGAAACTTAAAAACTTGTAATCGCTTGGGAAAATTATGAAATCCATGTTCCAGCCATTAGAATAAATAAATAAAACAATATTAACTTTTCTTTGTAATTCTGATATTTGGATACATATTTGTGTTTTATTTATTTTTTTGTGGTACAATCAGACGAACGCTGACGAACGAAGTTAGAAAGGATATGCAGTTAAGATTTTATTCAACGATGGCACTACCAGAGACGATTATTAGAAGTAAGGCCGGGGTCCTGAAGGAAAAAAAAAGTAAAAATCAGGCAGCGGAAATGAGCTTCCTACGAGATGTGAAAGGTTGTACAAGAAAAGAACGTATTAGAAATGAGAATACTAGAGAGTAACTAAAACTACAACCACTTCTTCAAAAAATAGAAGAACTCAGGAACATTTGGATAGAACATATGCAAAGGATGACAGAGGAAAGGATACCAAAAATGACATTGATGCATAATCCTGGAGGACTAATATCGGTAGGAAGACCAAGAAAGCGCTGGGCTGAACAGTTGTGAGATCGGAAATGCAAATACCTAATCGGTGAAAGAAGAAGAAGAATACGATTTTGTGGTTTTTCGTTATGTATTTCAAGGATAATCTAATATATAAAAATGAATGAATGAATGTTTGTTTGTTTGTTCGTTCGTACTTCATGCGCGGCCATACTGTTGATCCGATCGTGATGGGATTTTTTGAAAAATGTTCAGGAGATTCCCGGGATGAACATAGGCTATAAGAGATTTGTGATACTCAACTCCTACAACCTTAAAAAGGTGAGAAAGTCCCTTTTTTGTCGCTTAAATAGCTTACGCTGCCTAAACCATAACAAATACACAAAATTAATGTACACAGAATTGAATATCTCAAAAAATTCTACAAAAAAGTCCACGACAGCACATGTTTATCTTTTACAGATAATTCACATTAGCCATTTTTGTCTTTCATTGATGCCAAGAAGATCGGGATAAGTAGAATCCCGGGCAAACATGTGCTGCCACTTCCCTAAAAAATGTTAAACTAAAAATATATAAAACGATTATTCTTTAAATCATATGAATCCGAAATGTGGTATCTTACTCTAAGGGAGAAGATAGATAACGCGTATTCGAGAAAAAAATTAGGACTTCTTTGGAACAAAGACAGAGGAATAGATTGGTGAATGGCGAAGACTGCATATCAGTGTGCTACATGATATTTATGGGAAACCTGATATAAGAATAGTTTGTAGGCAGCGATTGGCAGAATATGTAGCACGAATTTGGAATGAAAAAGTGGAATGGAAACTTCTTGTAGCCCAGTAGGTAAACCAAAATGAGATGGGAGAATTGTATTAACCATTGTTTGAGGGAGGTTCATTATTCAGGAAATAATTGCAGGATAGGGATGTATGGAAAACATATGTCCGCGCGCCATGAATCCCCGAGTTCTCTAATCCCAGTGTGCTGGTTTTAGTTTCAATACATACATTTATTATTTTTCGAGACGCTAAAGGTTGATGAGTAAAGTAAATTATAAGTTTAAAATTATCGCTTCAATTTAATTAATTTTATTTCAATATTTCTAAATAGTATATAAATATATTTTCTACATTAGTAACTGCACAACATTCGAACATTCGGACTCACTTAGAAAGTAAGAAATGACGATTTTCTGCTATATTTCGCCTGTGGAGCATCCCTCCTGATGGTCCAACAATAATCGGCCAGCATATTAGGATTCCATTTGCCTTGATATCTCTTTTCCATAGCTGAAACCATTTGAGTTAGCTCATTTGGTTTTATTTTACAATGGAAAAATGGACGAAAAAACGTTTATTAAAAAAAGAATTATTTAAATCCATTAATTAATACTGAAATAAAAAAACTGTGGGCGATGAAGAAATTCCGAATACATATTTGAAAACACGATAAAAAACAGCATTAAGTACAACTATTAGTACTCATGAGACAAAAATAATGTTGACCAGTGTTATCAGTCTATTATTATTTTAGTATTATTGAGTAAAAACTCCTTTCAGAACAAAGAAATGTGTCAATAAGGCTATTGTAGAAAGCATTATGTTATACGGATCAGAGACATGGACAATTAAAAGGCGCTAACAACATATTAGGAACAGAGTTGGATTACTGGAGAAACGATCATCGCGGAAATCCAGATTAAAAAAAAGTAGAAACGTTGAAATTAAGAAAATTATGAAAGTGAAAGAAATGTGTTATAGACAATTGAGAAAAGACGATTAAGATGGTATGGGTATCCCAAGAGGATGGTAAGGGTATCCCAAGAGGATGCTATCTGATAGAGTTCCTAAGAAGATCTTGGAATGGAGAATGGATGGAAAAATAAGGGGGGAGACCTAAAGAGGGTTAGATGAATGGTGTGATAAGAAGTATGAGTGAACTGGGACTCACAGATGAAGATGTTCAGGATAATCATAAGGCGAATTTCTTGAGGGCGACGAATACTATGCTATTGTGTATAAATTCTAAAAAAAGTTATTTTATTTTTATTATTATTATTATTATTATTATTATTATTATTATTATTATTATTATTATTATTATTATTATCATCATCACTACTACCACCATCGCTTTTTTAGCAGACTATTTAACTCATGCCGCAAATGGAAGTCAATGGCCAATCACATTTCAATGATTTTTTTATTTACAACCAATCACAGTCTTTTTCACCTCGATTTTATCAGTTTAATTTTATCACTGTAAAATCAAGCAATTTCTTTTTATCATTCTGAATAGGTCATAGTATTATTTCGAAACAACCGCATGTGGCTACCAGATTGTATATAGTGCACGAATGTAACATTATCATGGTTGCGGGAGATAATATAAGAACATTTGTAGCAATTGATTATACCACACAACAATAGAAACCACTGTTTTCACTTTCTTTAACGTATTTTTTCCCAGGTAATAACGTTCCAGAAAATTATAATTGACATATTTACATCATAGGACATCAGAAATTAATTAATATACAGTTTGATGTGTTTTATTTTTTCTCTACTAGGGTGCATTCTTACAATATTGCGATCCTTTGGCAATAAATAATATGATCTGGTTGCAGTGAATATTTAACTCATGCCACAAATGCTAGTCAATGACCAATCACGTTTCAATGAATGTTGTTTTACAGCCAATGATAGTCGTGTTTTACCTCGCTCTTTATCGATTTCTCTTTATCAGCTCCTGCTTTTGTGATAAAGAAAGCTCCTCCTTTTTAATGTTCTGAACAGGTCAAAGCATTATTTTTCTCCAACAAATACACTGAATACAGCAAATAATGAAAAGATTCCTTGATTTTACTGAGTTGTTTACTAAAAAAATAGACGAATAACCCGTAATGTTGATTATGATATATAGTTTGATGTGTTTCGTTATTTCTCCACTCTTACAATATTGCGATCTTATTTGGCAATAAATAATATGATCAAGCAGCAGTGAATGAACATAACCTCACATTTCTGATTTGTTTTCAAACATCGCCGTTTACATTAAATATATAAATATTTTAAAATAACTATAGTTAAACAATAATTTGTGAGTAAACACCTTAAATAGTCCTAACAAATGCCACTCTTGATTTCCAAATTCTCTAGATAAATTCACTCCTCACTTCATGAGTCATGAATTTATCGAAAATTTGGAAATCACTTGTGGCATTATTTATGATTAACAAGTGAAACATAATGGTTTCTCATTTGTTTTCAAACATCGCCGTTTACATTAAATATATAAATATTTTAAAATAACTATAGTTAAACAATGATTTGTGAGTAAACACCTTAAGTTTATTCGTTAAATAGTCCTAACAAATGCCACTCTTGATTTCCAAATTCTCTAGATAAATTCACTCCTCACTTCATGAGTCGTGAATTTATCGAAAATTTGGAAATCACTTGTGGCATCACTTATGATAAACAAGTGAAACATAATGGTTTCTCATTTGTTTTCAAACATCGCCGTTTGCATTAAATATATAAATATTTTAAAATAAATATATTTAAATAATGATTTATGAGTAAACAGTTTAATTTTATTCGTTAAATAGTCCTTACAAATGCCACTCTTTATTTCCAAAATTCGCTAGATAAATTCACTGATAATTTGAAAATCACTCGTGGCATTACTCATGATAACGAGCTAGGTTCCTCAATATTAAAGTACGGCACTCACAACAGAAAAACAAGACTGAGTAAAACGCATCAATGTCCCTTTCAGTCAACAACTATAGTCTAGTACATTATTTGAAAGAATAGTTAAAATATTCCTTAATAAATCTGGAAACTTAATAAAGTTTAAGGTGACTCGTGTTGGACATTTAGGCATATTACGATTTGGAGAAAACGAGTGGCCTTTTTGTCTATGGAATCAATCCTTGGCGCAGAGCTGGTATGCGCATCTTAGAGGAAATACATTTTCTCGTGGAATTTCGATCAGTACATGGGACCGGCGCTGACGTCCATCAAGCATCGTGGAGAATTTGGATAACTGAGTTAAGCAAGGGCTCAGGGTTGAGAAAAAAATACAATGGCTGGGTGACCCGACATAATGGTCACATGTCACACCTATTCTTGCTGGAATATCATCCTCCTCCTCTGTGATTGACAGATGTGGATGTGAGATCAGCAGACGGCTGTAAGGGCAAAAACTTTTTACATCTGTTGCGCCATGGAGTTTAAGAGTCTACTTTAGCTTCAAATTTAAGGTGTTGAGTTAAACCATGGTAAGGAGTGAATACAAATGTTACAACGGGTTTAATTACATTCCTAAAAGCTGGATAAATTTGGAGGATCGAAAAGAATGGGGAAAATATTCGGAATATAAGATGAAATCAAGGTTAATCTTTGTATTGACATTGTGTCCTCTAAGATACATTAGTTTAATTTATTTAATGTTTTATTAAAACGCGGTGGACTAGTGGTTATGCTCCTTGCCTCTGGTCCCGAGGGTTCAAACCCGGCCGAGGTCGATGGATTTTTAGGACGAAAAAATCCAAGTCCTCCGGGAGAGACTTTAAGCCGTGGGTCCCGAGTCTGAAGATTTTCAGGCTCGTAAAAAATCCTTAAGCCTGAATGAAAAGGCCTCTAAGCAAAATTTACTGAATTTTCCCGTCCTAGTACTACCTTGGTTTCGCAGATGTCAGTAAGAGGCGAAACGCTGACCACGGACCACTCAAAATGACATCTATACGAAAACAAGTGTAACTAAATTAGTAATGGTTCAAATTCTTCCCTGTAGTGGGAGAGCGCCTAAATTTCTGTAAAGGGAAAACATGGGCTTACAATACAATTAAAACAATATAAATATAAATGAGTACAAATTACTTAAATTTGCGTCGATTTAGGCTACACAGTTTACAGTTATACATAATTTAGTTTTCGCTGAGGTCCGACACATTTAAATAACTGGCATGAAAAACTAGTGTTTCGCTAATTTAAGGGTTAAGAGGAACAAGGCTTGAAACGAGAAGTGACGAAAAAGGAAAAATACGGGGGAAATGTATTAATGAGAAAAGAAAAACGGCAAGAAATATATTATAGTGTTAGTTTTAATAAAAATAGGAGGAACGAAATAAAACTCACAAAAAAAAAATATGCTCAACTCGTGTCCAACTGAGGGTCGTAACGAGGGATGAGATGAGATGAGATAGAGGCCCTTATATAGAGATCTGTGAACGACAAGGGTGCCGGCCTACTAGCCTGATGCACCGTCACGGTGACAGATGAACGAAATGAAACGAAATGGTTGAGTATGGAGAAATGGTAAAATGAAATTGTGGCAGGGGGAAACGGGAGAAACCCCCGAGAAAAACCTGCCCAATCTACGTTTCGGCCACCACGAAACCCACTTGAAGTGACCGAGCCCGATCTCGGGACCCCAACGGTAAGAGGCGAGCGTCTAACCGCTTGCGCCACGGAGAAGACTAAAACACTCGAAAATCTCTGTTTTTAGGACATTTTTCGAAAATGTAGTGCGTTTTTTCGGATTTTCGAGCGCATCAAGTTAAATCAGAAAATGATGCATGGGGAGGAATAAGTTTTATTGAGATAATATTATGAAATTAATATTAAGAGGAAGAATATTATAAAGAAAAGAGTTAGTAGGGAAAACTAATAGGGAAGAAGAAACCAGAAGGAGAAAGACGAACGAGGAAGAGGTAAACAAAGACAAACAATAAAAATTAAAGAAAAGAAGAGTAAGACCAAGGAAGGGACCAATCTTTCGAATGTAAGTACAAGTTATTTATTATACGCAATGCCACGAGTGATTTCCAAATTATTGATAAATTCACGACTCACGAAGTGAGGAGTGAATTTATGTAGATGATTTGGAAATTAAGAGTGGCATTTATTAGGACTATTTAACGAATAAAATTAAGCTGTTTACTCGCAAATCATTACTTAAATATTGTTATTTTAATATATGTCTTTATTTAATGTAAACGGCGATGTTTGAAAAATGAGAAGCGATGTTTGAAAACAAATGAGTAACGATTGTTACGTTTGTTCATCACTGCAACCAGATCATATTATTTATTGCCAAAGAATCGCAATATTATAAGAATGCACCCTAGTGGAGAAATTTATAACCAACATTAAAGGTAGTAATTAATTTCTGATGTCATATGATGTAAATATGTCAATTATATTTTTCTGCAACGTTATTTTCTAGGAAATAACTCGTTTAAAAAGTGCAAACAGTGGTTTCTTTTTTTTTGTGGTATAATCAATTGCTACAAATGTTTTTATATTAACTTCCGCAAGCACTTTCAGCTGACATTCGTGCACTATATACAATCTGGTAGCCGTATTTCTTGGGGAGTCAGTCACTACAAAATAATGCTATGACCTATTCAGAATGTTAAAAAGGAGGAGCTTTCTTCAATATGATAAACTTATTTGAAAAATTCGAGGTGAAACACGACTGTGATTGGTTGTAATTAAAAAATCGTTGAAATGTGATTGGTCATTGAATCCCATTTGGGGCATGAGTTAAGTAGTCGTCTTTATAAGGAGGTTGCGGTTCTACGTTGGAGACGATATATTTTATACAGCGCCCACTACTTGGTGTTGGTTTGTGTAAACGATGGACTACTCTTGGTGGAGTATTGGTCTGACTTGATTAATAATTCACTTCACCTGACATAATATTTGAACAACCATGATACGCACACAGAGTTTAGAAATTCTTCCATTAACGGATCGTCGTGGAGTTTCCCAACTTGCTTGCATCCTACATTAATATCCACAAGTTCTCTGGGAGTTGATATTATTATGTGTACATGGGATGCCATCTCTTAGCATCTCGTTCAACTTCAATATTAACTTGTCTTCGCTACTTAAATACTCTGGGTGGATCAAGTTGCATGTTATTTATTTTTTTGTGTGAAAATTGTCCATTCGGACTTTGTAAATGGGTTAACGGAGGCAGGAAAAATATATTTTTAACATCTATGTGTAACTTTATTTTTGAACGGACATTTTACTGATTTATGTTCTGGAAGGGAACCGTATTTTTTTTTTATTCGATTACTGATCGATTTCTCCATAAAAAAAAGTACTATTTATAGGTGAAAAAAAGCTGTTGGTTTATGCTGAGGTGGATGTAGTGCTATTGGCCGGATAGCGAGGAGGGGTACTAAAGGACAACACGCCCACACGATGCGAGTAACACTAAGAAATTGGGGACGGCGAGTAAATATCAATAAAACTAAATATATGGCACACACATAAAAATACATTATATAATGGAAATGGACAGCTAATGACAAATGCGGGACCATTTGAGGAGGAAGTGGCGGCATTTCAAATACCTAGGAACAATCCTCACAAACCGGAATGAGGGTGCACACGGAAATCAAGCTAGGCTCAAATTCTGGAATTGCGTGTTATTATGCAGTACAGACGCTTGACGTGCCAACTCCTTTCAAAAAAACGTTTTAAAATGAAAAGGGACAAAATCTCGTATAATACCAGTTATATTATATGGATGCGAAACATGGACTCTTAGTTTATGGGAGGAAAGGAGATTACGAGTATTTGATAATAAAGTTCTTAGGAAAATTTGTGGATCAAAGAGAGATGAACAGAGAGGTGAATGGAGAAGACTGCATAACAGTGAATTACATGATCTTTATAGGAAGCCAGTTATAAACAGAACAGTTAAGTCTCGTAGACTGCGATGAACAGGACATGTGGCACGAATGTGGAATGAAAGAGGTGCACGGAAGCTTCTTGTAGGAAAACCAGAGGGAAAACGCCCAGTTGGTAGACCAAGAATGAGGTGGGAGAATAACATTAACTATGATTTGAGGGAAGTAGATTATACAGGGGATGATTGGAAAACATTGGCTCAGGATAGGGATATATGGAGAGCTTATGTGCGCGTGGCCATGAACCTACGGGTTCCATAGTGCCTGTGAGTTGGTTTGTTAGTTAGTTATGTGCAACTTTATTGCTGAACGACCTTTTTACTGATTTATTTCTGGGAGTGCAATTTTTTTATTATTTCGTTACTGATCGATTCCTCCAACAAACAAATGTACTCCTATAGGTAAGAAGAGGATTCTTTACAACATGTGACGCGAATATTTTCTGAGTTCCGATCATACATCATGCGCATGCGCCAACAAACCTGTAGCGGTTTACACTATCACAGGATGCAGCCAACATATGCACGATATTTAATGAACCTAAAAGCTAACCTAAGGCAATTTAAGTACTCTAACCTGTGAAAGACCAGCCTAAAAGCTAATCTAACGCAATTTAAACACTCTATCTAAACCTATGAAAGAATGAAACGGTCAAAAATAAATAGTAAGTTCTGAAATTCTGAAGTATATGTGTACAGTTAATTAGTACGTATTCTATGTTGGTTGCACTGGAATACGACTTTATATTTGCTTAGAATATTCGTTACAATCAATATGGCTGCCACGTAGCCTATATATCATAGAAAAATATATTGAAATAATTGTTAGAAAAAAAATTAAAAATCATTGTAAATGGTGGGATATAATTTGAAAAATGGAACCGTAAGAGTAAATTTTGACAGGAATTTATGAAGGAATTAAAAAAGTCGCGTCATGCGTTGTAAAGAATAGCCGGTGAGACAAATTTGTGTACCAGCTCACCACGTTACTTTATATAACATTGTACTTATTTCTTTTTATTTAAGATTTTATATTATAATAATTAGCTGCTTGAATATCATGAGTTGCCCAAATATTTATTTATCTCAAACTTCTAGATGATTCTACAGCACTATTAATTTTAAGAAATTCTAGATGCTTTCACAGAATTATATTCATTCTATTACATTAAACTTGAGCTTAAATGTTATTAGGACTGTTGCCAATAAGTTTAGGGACAACGAAAGTTGTGGATTCGACACGAAATCATGAAAGCTTAAGTCAATATACAAATACTTAGTCTATTGACTACAATGAAGGATCATAAACGGGTTATTATCCTGGATATGGAAGCTTCTGTTAATAAGAATGAATTAAAATTATTATTATTATTATTATTATTATTATTATTATTATTATTATTATTATTATTATTATTATTATTATTATTGTTATTATGTTTTGTTACAAAGCATTTTATTATACGAGTCCGAAACCAGGACAGTAAGTAGAAAACAAGTCAACAAGCTGTTAGCAGTAGAAATGGATTTTTGGCGGCGATCGACAAGAATTTCAAGAAGGGATAAGGTCAGAAACAGCACAACAAGGGAAATTATGCAAGTTGAAAAAAAAAAACATATTAGAGGAAATAGAAGAAAAACGTTTGAAATGGTATGGCCACCTCACAAGAATGGAAGAAGAGAGAATACCAAAGAATATCCTTGACTGGAAAGCTAATGGAAGAAGTGGAAGAGGCAGACCTAGAGAACGTTGGATAGATGGAGTGAGGAGAAGTATGGAAGCTAGAGATTTGAGGGAAGAACATGCTTCAGACAGGAATATCTGGCGTCAAATCACTTTGGATTGAAGGAGATTTATGGAATGTTCCTCATAAAAAAATATTATTATTATTATTATTATTATTATTATTATTATTATCATCATCTCCATGTAAACGAAGTGGTGTGTAATTTATAAAGCCACTGAGTCAGTATTATTGCTTGATATGAATGACAAGTTTACGAATGTTAAATCTTAAACATTTTACTAAACAAGTTAGAATCCGTATGAATGAAATCAAATGAGAGTTGTAAATATTAAAATTTATTTATATAGGAATGAATGTATTTATATATCCTCATATTTTGAACCATGGACTAAAAATACGTAGCTATAAAGATAGCACAGAGAGCAGAGGAAACATCATAAAACAACATGAGGATGTTGGTATAACGCTATTTGATTATTTTAAGTCTCTGCTTATTTTGACATCACCTCTAATCAGTATAAACTTGGCTACAAAATTATATGCAATAGGGTCTAAGGAATAAAAAATTATAACATCCAAGAAAATATATGCAGTCCCAGAAATACTGAGTCAAAACAACACATAATGAAGAGATAGACAGTTAGGTAGTATTTTACTTAACTTCAATCTTCATTAGCTCAGGTAATCAATGTTGCAATTCAATGCTGGGCGTGAAAGTGCGGATCCAGCTTTATTTACCTTCCGAAGCAAGGCACGGTCAAACGTTATCCTGTCTGTCTATATCCGTATATCCCTATGTAGGGCAAAGGCACTCCCTTATGGGAGTTATCTATTCAAGCTTATTTATTTACACTTATTTCGCTACAGATGTCAGCGAGTGGCATGTGGTTATCTCGTCGACTTAAAGAAACACCTACACCTTGCACGCTCTTGGAGTGGTCCTAACATAAACAAATCCCAATTTTATCCTTCCGCCATTCGCACCATATTTACTGTCACAATGACAGAGAGCACGTGTGAAGTTTATAAGACATGTGATCGTTGAATGAGATAGATTACAAGGAAGCTGGTGAGATTTGACACTGAAATTTTGAAATACATTTAAAATAGCTGTTTTTTACCACTAGTTAAAGATTTGCCAGACTTATGTTTTAAAATTCATATGGCGACACTGCAACAGAAGAATCATGGCCTTCAGCCGTTTTGTTGCATCAGAATCCACTGAAGTATAATTCAAATGCATCATACATATGTAATAAGCTATTTTGAGTTGTAATTATTGTTTAGGTATGTTTTAGAATATTTTCTATGTTTTGAATATTATTATTTTCATTCACGAAGATTAACAAGTATATTGAGAGGACATACGGGATGAATCATAAATATGGCTATACGTTTGATCACGTTGTGTGATGAAAATATTACCATTACAGGAAATATGAAATTACCGTTGGAAAGGCAATTATTCAAATTACAACAATGGAATAAAACAACACAGTATAAAACTTAAGTCATTAGTCAAAATTGCATTGAATATGCTACAGCAAATTACAATTGCTGCATGGGCAATAACGTGTGTTAATGATCGTGAGGACGCAAGACGGGCAAGACTTGAGTTTAACGTAGCATTGCAGCCGTCGACTGTGGGGAAGTGGAGAAAACGACTGCTGGAAACGAGAAGGATGCAGAAAATCAAACCTCCTGGAAGGCCTCGCATTAGCACAGATGCAGAAACAACGAAGAGAATTATGGAGGCGTTCGACGATAGCCCACAAAAATCAACCCGCCAAGCTGCACGTGAGTAGTGATTTGTTTTGTTCTATTGTTGCAATTTGAAGGATTCCCTTTCCAATGATAACATCATATTTCCTTTAATAATAATATTTTCGTCACAAAATGCGATCAAACTTATATCCATATTTCTGAATCACACTGCATTTTTAATTTAATGAAGGGAACTACTCTTAGCGTACTTATTGCTTCTACATCGTATGCAGGTGTCCATAACCAATGAAAAGCGAGCAGGTCACATGGTTTTGTTGATGAGGATCACTTTAAGAGCGGATAGCCTTAAGTAGGCAATTAAGGTATTACTTGGATCGGAAAGGCTGATTATATTTTGTTCACAAACTCTTATTTACGTGCCTGAAAATCTTCAGTCTCCGTCTCCCGGCTAAATGCTCTCTCGGAGGATTTATCCTAGATTTATAAAATAATTAAAGCCTCTATTGTAAAGAACAGTAAAATTTTTCAACAATTATTTAATATTATGACTACTTTATTTTAAAATTAAATTCAGTCTCTCTACTGTACTCCATAAATTCTGTAAGTTGTTTAATTTACCGGGAACATGTGGAAATGATTTTCTATGTTATGCATCCAAGATAAATTCATATTTATATTTTTACATTTTCTTAGAAACTTGGGAATTTATTTTATTTTATATTATTTCAGTGAAAAACTTGAAAAAGCAGTGAAATAATTTTATAAATATATTTTTGCAACAAATGAGGCCTAAATAATTTATTCATTAACATTTTAACAGTTTTTTTCATGGTCAATATACTGTTCAAAATTTCTTATACTTTCGAAACTGGAAATTGTCATGTCTCAAATTGGTGATCCAATAATAACCAGCTCAACTACTGAATTTGTACTGTATTTTCACATCACTTCTTCGTGATATATCGATAATAATTCGACATGGAGGCAAAGGAGAAGAAAAAAACCAACTTTTCGTCATTTCTATAAATAAATGTAGCATGTCAAGAATAACTGAAATTTGTTGAAGTGTTCAGTGGATCCATACAAAGATATTCTTAACACATATGTGCGAAAATGCGCTTTACAAATATTTCTGCAATATAAATCGCGACCAAAATCTGGAGAAAGTTACACTCATTCAGTACTGTTTACTTGATTGCGGGCATGGAATTGAATTACTACCACAGTTACTACCATGTTCGGATAAAATACTGCAACGAGTTCAATGCCCTAATGCTTGTGCACGTTATATATGTAACCTCCGTAAATCAGATCACATAACTCCAGTATTTCAAATGTTGTCTTGGCTCGATTGGAAGACAAGGGGAAGATACATTGCCTCTGCTTCTTATACAATAATTTGTCCACTTCATCACCCCTTTATAATTCTACTCGCTTCCATTTGCTATCCTCCCACCATAACTTAAACACACGATCGAGAGAAAATTTAACTCTAGCTGTTCCTCTACATGGAACATCACACTATTTTTCATCCTTCCTTGTTTCAGCCACACGACTGTGAAATTCCCTTCCCTCGTATGTCAAGGACTGCCCGACTCAAAACAGTTCAAGAAAAAAAATTACAACATATTTTCTTAGAAAATATAATATATAACCGTGTTCCATGTATACTTTTATTATTACTTTGTGTTTTAAAATTCCTTTACCAAGCAAAGTACTTAATCAAATTATAGGTTATTATTATTATTATTATTATTATTATTATTATTATTATTATTATTATTATTATTATTATTATTATTATTATTATTATTGGCCGCGGTGGACTAGTGGTTATGCTCATTGCCTCTGCTCCCAAGGGTCGCGGGTTCAAACCCGGCCGGGGTCGATAGATTTTTAGGACGGAAAAATCCAAGGAGCAAGTCCTCCGGGAGGGACTTTAAGACGTGGGTCCCGAGTCTGAAGATTTTCAGGCTCGTAAAAAATCCTTAAGCCTGAATGAAAAGGCCTCTAAGCAACATTTACCGAATTTTCCCGTCCTAGTACTACCTTGGTTTCCTAGATGTCAGTATGAGGCGGAACGCTGACCACGTACCACTCAAAATGGCATCTATACGAAAACAAGTGTAAGTAAATTAGTATGGTTCAAATTCTTCCCTGTAGGGGGAGAGCGCCTAAATCTCTGTAAAGGGAAAACATAGGCTTACAAAAAAATAGTATTACTATTATTATCATAATTATAATTTTTATTTATTTCCATTGTCAACTTCATATTGTGTAGCTTTCCTATACCTATTGGGGGCACGCCGTAGCGTAGTGGTTAAGGGACTGCGCTACAAGCCGGAAGGTCGGGATTTTTAAATTGACCCAAACCTTCTGGCGGCACTAAGGCCCTGGGATCGACTCAGACTCTAACGGAAATGAGTACCAGACGTTTATTCTGGGGGTAAAGACGGCCGTCACGCAGGGCTGACAACCTGGCTGACATCAAGTGCCGAATGTCCAGAAAAGTGGGAGCCATAACCTCCTACTACCCCAAGGGTCTCCTGAGGCCTGTAGTGGGATACCTTTACCTTTTACCTTTTTGCCTATACCTATTATGTATCATTAACCAATATGTAGACAACAATTAATACACTACAGCCGTCACATGTCCGGCTCTGAAGTTTAGGTTATACGAGGGGTAAAGGGAGAAACTCGCCCTCTACTGCCAATAAGGAGATAGTTGAGTGGGAGTAGATGTCTGCCACAACCAATCACTGCTCTTGATGCAGCTATAGCGCGCTATTAAGATTTGAAATTGCTGAGATGTTGTCAGCTGGATGTCTGCTATACGCATACATAAAGCGGCCACTCTCACTGAATATCCACATCGGCAACACTGTCGTGAAAACGTCAGGGTCGGAGAATCAATGGCTGGGGTATAATTGTTTTTATATGTATAATTTGAACCTAGTGAAGTGGAAGAAAATACCTTACAGTCTTAACTCCATCAGGTAAAATAAATAAATAAATAAATAAAATAAATACATGTGGAGAACGGATGTAACCATCTAAAGCAGGATGAGAATAAATATAATTGAGTAACACATTAACAATACAAATTAAAATATAAAATAAGTTCTTCTTCTTCTTTTTCTTCTTCTTCTTCCTTTCATGTGATAGACCTAGTAGTCTGTTATGGTCTCAATCCAACGTTTGAAGGGTCTGCCCAAAGATCTCTTGCCTGCTGGCTGGTAATTTAATATCTGACGTGGTATTCTTGTTCTGCTCATTCTTCGTACGTGAGATTTCCAGTTGTTTCTGTATTTTTGTACACATTCCATGACATTCTGTGTGTAATTCTTTGAGAATCTCAGAATTCCTTTTATGGTCTTTCCTTGAATAGCCCGCAGTACGTCTCATAAATTTCATTTCTGCCGCAGTTAGAAATTAAAATATAAAATAAGTTGAGGTATATAAATAAAACATTACACAAATATGGATGATTTTGAATGATGTTTAGATAATAAAGCTATACAACATTGGCAAACACTTCATATAGCTGAAACTGTGGAGCTAGCGTTTATCGTGTGTACGGGACCATACACTTGGAAGCAAGAGAACAAATATCACTGATGATGTTAGTGGAAGAGTGGATAATGAGGGGATAGACAAAGAGAGAAAGGGATGCACAAGCATCTCGTTCATTATTATATGAACAGTAATCATACTGTCCACCCACGCACCGCTAGGTTTTACCACCCTCATTACACATTTAATGATCAGTTTGAGGCACTACTATCAAGATTCACCATGTTTATGGCACATAGACCGTCTTTGACTCACGAGGATTTAATGTGAACCTGTATAACTCCCCTTCTATGATAATGAAGTACCATAGTAATATCTATTCCTGTAAATGATAATGGGTGAACATGCATTGTGACTTGGACTGGAACGATTATTATAAATGTTAACTACTGGAATAAAAACCAGAGTAAATATCAATAAAACTAAATATATGGTCACACATACAAATACATTATGTAAGAGAAACGGACAGCTATTGATAAATGATGGAAATTTTGAGAAAGTGGCTCACAAATAGGAATGGGATGCTCAAAGAAATTAAACATGGGCCAATTATGGAAATGCGTGCTATTATGCATTACTGGGACTCGACGTCCCAATTCCTTTAAAAAAACTGCCATCACGTTGTATTTTATGACATTTCTGGCTTTTCTCCCCTAGCATTGGCAGAATTGTAATCCATTTTTTAGGTACGGGCACCTGGAAGGCGGAGTCACGTTACCCTGATGATATGATGGGTGATAAATGATAATGAAGCGCCAGGAGAGTTCTTAACCTAAACTTAACCTAAATTCTAGACCATGGGCAATCAAAGGAATAATTTCCTTTATGAAAAAATTCCTATGGTTTATCCGGCAATCGAACCCGGGACCTCATGAACAGTAGTCAGAAACGCTTACCACTAGCCCATGAGGCTGATCCTTAAAACTGTTTTTCTACCAGTTATATTATATGTTTGTGAAACATGGACTTTTATTTTAAGGGAGGAAAGGAGATTACAAGTATTTGAGAATAAAGATCTTAGGAAAATTTTTGAGTCAAAAAGAGATGAAGAGACAGGTGAATGGAGAAAACTACATAATAGTGAGCTACATTATATGAATAGGAAGCCAGATATAATGAGAACAGGTAAGTCTCGTAGACTGCGATGGGCAGGACATGTGGCACGAATGGGGAATGAAAGGCGTGCATGGAAGCTTCTTGTAGGAAAACTGGAGGGAAAACGTCCAGTTGGTAGATCAAGAATGACAAGGAGAGCTTATGTCCGTGCGGCCATGGACCTACGGGTTCGATAGTGCCAGTGAGTTAGTTAGAATAAAACCCAGGACTGTCCGGAAATTTAATCTCATATTTTCTTTAGTTGGCCTATTTTTTCCCATTTTTAGGGTGGCACCCTGTAGCGTACTTGGTGAAGGCAATACGCTACAAATCGGAAAACGAGGGTTCGAGTCACGGTGGAGTCAGGATTTTTAAACTGACCCAAACCTTCTGATGACACCATAGCCCTGGGGTCGACTCAGCTTCTAACGGAAATAAGTTCAAGACGCTGGTTCTGAGGGTAAAGACGGCCGTAATGCAAGTCTGACAATCCGGCTGACATCAAGTGCCGATTGTCTATAAAAGTGGGAGCCATAACCTCCTACTATCCCAAGGGTCTCCTATGGCCTGTAGTGGGTCCACTTTACTTTTGTTAGCTCCGTTTATGATTTCGTAATGACTAGTTATGGAGGAAAATGCATGATTGTTATTTATAACTTGTTTAATTTGGATTATTTAAAGAAATATATCGTTATTATATTTCAGACTAACTATCATGTTTCCGACAGCATACATAACACGATTGCGATACTTCGTCCAGTACATATAGCATCTATCTCCTTTTCCTTACTTTAACATTTTCCATTATACGTACGTTTACATGCCCCACACCACATGGGCCTTATAGAGACACTACTTGTCTGCAGAGGATTTGTATCTCTGGACCGCATACTTTTTGGCCTCACGAGGACATAGAGGGGGCCTCGATGTATAATTGATCAGTTCAATTCCAGAGTCACCTCTGAGACAACACGAACATTTTAGAAAATGCATACCACTCACTCATACTAAATAAGGTGATTATGATATGGATGGTTGTTATGCTGGCAAAATGATGTTCGGGGATCATTTGTATCTCAGCTTGTATCTTAAAGTTGTCTCTTAAAGACATTTGTCTTAAAGGTGAGGAAGAAAACCCGAAAATCCTCACCCAAGAAACGTATACCGATTAGAGATCGAAACCGGGCCGCTGCGAACGAATGAAGACACTACCCCAAGACCACAGCGGACATTTACATTCAAATAACGCTTTTAAATATTAATAGTTAACAAAGGAAATACTATTTTCTTTGCAAGAACTGAAATAGAAAGAGGGGAGACTTTATATACTGCTTAAAGATTGAAATATGAGCACGCTATGTTACTTCCCCTTCCAAAATGAAAAAAAAAAATAGAAATGAAAAACAATATACAGTAGACATATCCATATGCAACACTTAAAATTTCTAGAAACAAAAAAAAGGGGGCGTTTTCTCTATGGACCACCACATTTCTTTGCTTTGGCACGTACGGTTATATTTTATCATGACAGCATTTTCACTTTCATTATTCTTATTTTTATTTTTGAAGGGTTCTAGTTACGAGTTGCTGTTTCTGAATCCAAATACTAAGGCATTCGGCAAGTATTGGCAACACTATTGTAAATCAGCGATCCTAGTGGTGACCATTGTAATCTTGTAGTATTATTGTTGAACAGTTTTTGTTGTATAAATCTGCAATATTTAAAGTCTCGAACTAGCAATATTTGAGAATACATTCACTGTTTCTCACATTTAGTAAGTAATTTTTTTTTTAATTTGTTTCAACACATTTTTCCATTCCTGTCTGTTCATCCATACATCTTCTTCTATTTCCCATTCCCTCTTAGCTTCATTGATTCCCTGAATCCACGTAATAGTTGGTCTACCCTTATTTTTCCTTCCCTGTGGTTCCCAATCCATGATTATCTTAGGTAGTCTTCCTTATTCCATTCTTCTAATGTGTCCGTACCAATTTAATTGTTTCTTCTTTATAAAATCTAATATTGAATATTGTACCTGAATTTTTGTTTTATATATGAATTTCTGATTTCATCCTTCCTGGATATTCTTGCAGCACGTCTCCAAAGATGTTCAGTAGAATTTGTTAGGAGGTGGAATTGGGAAGTACTCAAACATTCATAAAATTCACGAGTAACGAACGATTGTTACTATACATTCTGTGGGAATAGGGTAAAAGTAGTTAAGTCCGATTCTGGCAATTTTTATTTTGTAGATTAATATGTCAGAAATACAGCATTTTTCTTACTCTATCATATGGGCAAATTTTTAAGTGATAGGTAATTTCTTACATATCTCATATTTCTTGGTCAGAATTAATGAAAATCTCAGATTATTAATAAGTTAATTGAATATTAATAAGCTCTCTTGAAAAATTATGTTTTCAGACTTATGTATGTATACCCTGTGGCCAAAGAATTATTCTCAAAGTTCAAAGAACTCTATGAGGCATTAGATTTCAATCAAGAGTTGATATTCAGAAAGCTCTAGATTGATCAGTGAAACAGATATCCAGGAATGGTGCTGCAGATGGAGTTTTCCGTCCTCCAAGAATTTGGTAACATATTATTAACTTGGCAGGAGTTTATAAATGAAGTTCGTAATATCAAAAGTAACCTAAATAAATTATGATGTCAGAATAGTGTCGCGATTACTTATCGAATGTCCTAACATTTAACAGATTAATATTGAGTTTATTAATCAAACGACTCTGTATGTATACCAACTAAAGTTTATTATGCAATTTTTACAAATATAAAGCTCTGGTGATTTCTCCCAAAATAGCGTTCCCGTTTTCAGTGTAGAAGAAAGCATTTTAGCTACGTTAGGAAATTACTTCAAATCCATTTATGGAAAAATATAGTCCCATACACATTATTAGGTAACTACATGGCATCATTTAGAAAAAAACTATAGGCATTTTGGAACATTTGATGAGACTATTTAACTCATGCCCCTAGTGGGAGTCAATGACCAATCACATTTCAATGAATTTTGATTACAACCAATCACAGTCTTTTTCACCTCGATTTCATCAGTTTAATTTTATCACTTTAAAATCAAGCTCCTCCGTTTTAACATTCTAAATAGGTCATAGCATTATTTTGCAGTGACTGACTCTGTAAGAAATACGGCTACCAGATTATATATACAGTGCACGAATCTAAACATGTACTACATGCGGGATATAATAGAAAAACATTCGTATTAATTGATTATACCACAATAAAAAAGAAACCACTATTTGCACTTTCTTAAACGTATTATTTCCCAGGTATTTACGCACCAGGATATATATAATTGACATATTTACATCATACGACATCACAAATTAATTAATAATCTATAAAGTTGGTTATAAACATTCTGATGTGTTTCATTTTTTCTCCACAAGGGTGCAATCTTACAATATTGCGATCCTTTGGTAATAAATAATATGATCTGGTTGCAGTGATGAACAAATGAAGCATAACAATCGTTTGCGATTTGTTTTCAAACATCGCCGTTTATATTAAATATATAAATATTTTAAAATAACCATATTTAAATAACAAAAAGAAACTTTTTTGTCTCAGAAAGAACAATGTGTGATTCTGATAGTACTTTTTCTCCTGAATTCAAATATGATATCGGTTTTTCTCCATCACGCACGGTTTCCGAGAGACAGGAATTTATAATTGCAAACACTTTAGTATTTTCTACATTCGTAACTACAGAATATTCGAATATACGGACTCGCCTAGAAAGTAAGAAATGAAGATTTTCTGCTATATTTCGCCTGTGGAGCATCCCTCTTGATGGTCCAACAATAATCGGTCAGCATATTAGGATTCCATTTGCCTTGATATCTCATTTCCATAGCTAAAAACAATTTGAGTTAGCTCATTTGGTTTTATTTTACAATGGACAAATGGACGAAAAAACGTTTATTAAAAAATAATTATTTAAATCCATTAATTGAAATTGAAATAAAAAAACTGTGGGTGATGGAGAAATTCCGAATACATATTTGAAAACACGTTAAAAAACTGCATTAAGTTCAACTATTGGTACTCATTAGACAAAAATCTTGTTGACCAGTGTTATTTATGAGTAAACAGCTTAATTTTATTCCTTAAATAGTCCTAACAAATGCCACTCTTGATTACCAAATTCTCTAGATAAATTCACTCCTCACTTCATCAGTCGTGAATTTATCGATAATTTGCAAATCATTCGTGGCATTACTTATGACTATTTAACTCATGCCACAAATGCTAGTCAATGACCAATCGCGTTTCAATGAATGTTGTTTTACAACCAATGACAGCGTTTCACCTCGCTATTTATCGATTTCTCTTTATCAGCTCCTGCTTTTGTGATAAAGAAAGCTCCTCCTTCTGAACAGGTCAAAGCATTATTTTTCTCCAATAAATACATTGAATATAGCAAATAATGAAAAGATTCCTTGATTTTACTGAGTTGTTTACTAAAAAAAATAAATGAATAACCCGTAATGTTGATTATGATACATATTTTGATGTGTTTCATTATTTCTCCACTTGGGTGCACTCTTACAATATTGCGATCTTATTTGGCAATAAATAAATAATATGATCAAGCAGCAGTAAATGAACATAACCTCACATTTCTGATTTGTTTTCAAACATCGCCGTTTACATTAAATATATAAATATTTTAAAGTAACTATAGTTAAACAATGATTTGTGAGTAAACAGCTTAATTTTATTCGTTAAATAGTCCTAACAAATGCCACTCTTAATTACCAAATTCTCTAGATAAATTCACTCCTCACTTCATCAGTCGTGAATTTATCCATAATTTGGAAATCATTCGTGGCATTACTTATGATAAATAATTCGTTATGATACATTAAATTCATTGTAATGAATATTGTGAACGTTGCCGTGATTGAATTATTGCTTCTCAATGCAAATGTTATTTCAATGACATTAGTTTGTCGATTTTTTCCCCACCTCCCCTGAATGACGAAGACCGAGTTGTCATCCTTTAGAAATGCTATAAAATGCGCTAATGGTTGGTTTCCTTTTAAAAATTCACAATAAAGGAACCACATACACAGAAAGAACGGTTTTTGCTCTATATACCATTAGAGTTAAACCTCCTCCACACAACCACTCGTCCATACATTACGCAGTTTTTATACTCAGAAAAAATAAATAAAAAAGTCCTCGACACACATTGTAGAGAATTCCTTTATAGCCTGGAGCACTTAAAAAGACATGGCATTTAACATCTAACTCTGACGTATATAACAACTGGAAGAAAAATCCATTACTCCTTGTTGTGTATAAATAAATGTAGACCATTTAAAGAAAAAGGGGGAAACGTAAAAATGGAGTAGGCTTGGAAGACCATTCATCAAGTATAGAGCCTACTTGGTTACTTTGTCAGAGTTAATGGACCATCCGACAAATGTCTCATCCGCCAAACCAATTGAAGAATGAAAGCCATACCGCTAGACCAGCAGGATATAAAAACAATAGGCACCGAATCATACAAATAAAAATAAACTCTATTTCAAATTTAATAAGAAGATAAATAATCACAAAGCATGTAGAAGATACTTTGAAGTACGACTACACTAGAACCAAATGGAAGAGCTTCATTAAGCCTCTATTCTCCAATTAGGAACCCAAATATATAACAATAATAAGAATAAATTTTATTCACAGTATTGACATTCGAATGAGCAAGTGCTCATGCTCGGGTGCAGTTCAGTTACAGAAATATATATATATATATATATATATATATATATATATATATATATATATATATAAATGAATGTTTGTTTTGTTTGTTCGTAAGTTTGTTTGCTTGTGTGTTCATAGTTTATGCGCGGCCATACCGTTGATCCGATTGTGATGGGGCTTTTTGCGAAATGTTCAGGAGATTTCCGGGATGAACATAGCTATAAGAGAGTTGTGATACTCAACTCCTACGCCCTTAAAAATTGCCCTTTGTAGTGAAAAACGTGAAAAGAAGTAGCTCTCTGGACGCTTAAATGGCTTACGCTGCCTAAACCATAACAGATACACAAAATGAATGTATGCAGAATTGAATATCTTAAAAAGCTCTAAAAAAAAGTCCGCGATAGCATATGGTTATCTCTTACGGATAACTCACAATAACCATTTTTGTCTTTCATTGATGCCAAGAAGATCGAGACAAATACGTAGATTCCTGTGCAAGCATAGCAGCACATGGCAGGTATTCTTTTACGGATAACTCACAATAACGAATTTTGTCTTTTAGCTCATTTATGCCAAGAAGATCGATAAGTAGTTTCCCGGAAACACCCGGTAATCAGCACGGGGAATCTTAAAATAATTACACTATACATTTATAACTATTTTTCATTTTACTTATTCAACTAATCATAAGAAGTACATTAATTTTTGTCTTTCAGCTCATTTATGCCAAGAAGATCGGGATGAGAGATTACCGGACAACGCCGGATAAACAGCACGGGGAATCTAAAAATAATTAAGATATAAAATGTTCCTTCTACTTATTTAACTAAACATAAAACACATTAATTTTCGTATTTTAGCTCATTTATGTCAAGAAGATACGGTTAAGTAGATTCCTGGGTAATGCCGGGTAATCAGCACGGGGTATCTCAACTAAACATAAAATCACAGTAATTTTCATTTATCTAGGCGTAGCAACGCATGCCGGGTATTAGCTAGTAAAATATAAAATCCTCAACTGGTGTCCAACTCAGGGTCAGGTTGATGAAAGAGATGAGAAGAAGGCCCTTATATTGAGGTCTGTGAATAACAAGGGCTCCGGCCGACCACGCCTCACGCACCATCACGGGGCAGATGAACGAAATTAAACGAAATGGATGAGATGACTATGGAGAAACGGTGGCTGGGGGAAAATGGGAGAAAAACCTGTCCAAGCTCCATTACGTCCACCACGAAACCCATTTGGAGTGGCCGAGACTCGATCTCGGGATCCCATCGGTGAGAGGCGGGAGTCTGACCGCTTGCACCATAGAAATAACACATATGGAATATATACATTACAAAGTTTTAGTTAAAGGCAGAAGCAAAACAAAATATATAAATTTAGGAGCCAGTTTTAAGACAAAATAAATTGTGGCACGTAAAAAATTAAGAAATGTTACAAAGGGAAAATAAAATAAAACAATGTAGAATACAATGATACCAGGCTGAAGAAGTAATTAAATACATTAGGAAATAATATGACACAAAACAAATTTAGGAGAAAGTTTCAAAATATAAAACTCACTATGACACACAAAGAATAAATGCAAATGAGAATGACAGAAACAAAAATTATATAACAGATTTGTTCAATTGGAAATCCCCAACACATCGTCTATGACTTAATTTTGCAGTTTTCAAATTACGAACATTTTTAGATATTTTGGGAAAACACCAAGACTATAGCTTTCGAATACTCGATTTAATACCATATTGAAAAAATAAATTAAATACATTATGTAATAGTAGGTATATACATCAAAACAAATTTAGGAGAACATTTTCAAAATATAGAACTCATTCTAACATACACAACGAATTATTGCAGTGGAGAATGATACAAAGAAACTAATATATAATATTTGAAGAGAAAAATTGAGATGTACGAAATCAATAATAATAATATATAATAGATTAATACCAAACTGAAGAAAGTAATTAAATACATTAGGAAATAATTATATAAACCAAAATATGCTACTATTAATTTACTATTTTGAAATATTTAAATAATTCATATAATTAATTTGATTGCTTTCTGAAATATATTTGTATTTAGTTTGCATAGCTCTGGATTGGATCTAATTAATTCATAGTATAATTTGGCACCTAGATGTCTACTATGTTTAGATCCAGTATCTGTGTAGATTTTAGGAACATGTAGCGAAAAATCAGTATTTTGTCTAGTGCTGCAAAAACTTGGATTTTTTTCTTTAAATTCGTTCTTGTTTTATGGAAATAAGTAAGCAATATATGCTTAAATATTTGTTGCATATTTGGCACACAGAATTTAAGGTAAATTTATTGTATAGTGTAATCTAAAGGTTAGTGCAAACAAATTTTTAAGGATGATCTTCAAGATTGTAACTTACTACCTCATGGACACGCTTGTAATATTATATGGATACAAAACATGGATTCTTACTTTAAGGGAGGAGAAAAGGTTACGAGAGATATTTCAGAATAAAGTTCTTAGGAAAAATTTTGGACCAAAGATAGGCCTATATGAACAGAAAGGTGAATTGAAAATTGCGATGGGTACGACACCTAGAATGTCGGGACAAGTTTTCTGGGCTGTCCCCCCCCTCAAATGTAAGACAAATCTCAGAAATTTTATTCTTCTTCTTCGACTTTCCCCCACTTACAGGTTTGCCGTCTTCAGTTTCCATTTATTTCTATCATTCGAATCTCCTTCTTCCAAATTCCTATCATCCATTATAGTTCTGGCGTGGGTTTTCCATTTCCATCTTGGTCTGCCAAGTTTATTTCTTCCAGGGGTGACCATAGCTATATATTTTTTGGCCATCTTTCATTTTGCATTTTTTGTACATGGCCATACCATTTAAGTATTTGATTTTCAATCCTCTTAACAACAGATGTGGTTCTCTCCAAGGGAATTCATTTCTTATTTTATCCTGTCTTGCTTTTTGGAGACTTCTTCTAAAATAATAAAATTCAACTGTTCTAATTTTATTCTTTTGTAATTTCGTCAGAGGTAAAGTTTCACTTCCATATGACAAAATATTCTGTATTATGCTCTTATAAATTTTCATTTTAGTTTCCTTTGTAATGTTTTTGTTCCAAATTATTCCATGTAATGTCTTAATTGCATTTTTTGCCATTACAATTTTAGTTTGTACGTCTCTTTCACAGGTACCTAAACTTGTAATTATTGACCCAAGATATTTTTAAAAAATTACATTATTTTTCTATTTTCCCTGTTTCTCTTAGAAACTTTAAGACACAAATAGTCTCCGAGCATCATCTGGCCATCTTTATCGTATTCTTATTGTTTAGAAACAAATTAAAAATACACAATGGAAATACAAGGATTAATGATTTATCTAAAAATCCTAAGACGCGACATGGACTTGATGTTAAAGCGTCTATAAATTTACAAAAAAATAAAACAAATGTGACAATTGTAATATGAGGAAAGTACTTAGAAAAGGTGAACCGCACATCTTATGGTATTAATTATTGGGAATTGTTTATTTTTCCCAAAGTTTCCCCCAGTGTGAGCGTTGTATACAACAAAGGAAACAAAAGGGGAGGGGGATATCTTGGCAACCACGCCATTTCTCTGTGTGTCCAATGAATACCACAAACAACAAGAACCACATCACAGATTGAGCAGTAGAAAACAAGTCCACGCTGATGAATGGGGCGGGGAGTTCACTTGAAATCCCACTACACACGATCATCGATAGGGTCAGTTGATACACAACGTGCTTTTTATTTATCTATACTTGTAGAAGCTTTAATACGTAAGTTTATATCGCGTCTAATTGTTATACTTTGTATAGAAAAGATAAACATAATGAAATAATTATTGATAAGTAATGTCACGGGTGAATTTATCTAGAGGATTTGGAAATCAAGAGTGGCATTTGATAGACTATTTAACAAATAAAATGTTGCTGTTTACTAAAAAATATAATTTAAATATAGTATTTTAAAATATTTATATATAATGTAAACGGCGATGTTTTAAAATAAACCAGAAATGTGTGGTTATGTTTAATTTGTTTATTCACTGCAACTTGATCATATTATTTATTGCCAAATAGGATCGAAATGAGTGATAACCCAACGGATCACAATATTGTAAGAATGCACCCTAGTTGAGAAAATTGAAACACATCTAACTGTATATTATAACCAACATTATAGGTTATTAATTTATGTTTCTAGTAAACAACTCAGTAAAATCATTATTTAAAAACACAATTATCAAATGTGTAATTCCAAGGAATCTGTTCATTATTTAAAATATTTAATGTATTTGTTCGAGAGTCGGTCAGTGTAATATCATGCTCCGGCCTGTTCAGAATGTTAAAAAGGAGGAGCTTTCTTTATCACAAAAGCAGGAGCTAGTAAAGAGAATTCGATAAAAAGCGAGGTGAAACACGACTGTCGTTGATTGTAAAAAAAATTATCGAAACGTGATTGGTAATGACCAATTGGGGCATGAGTTAAATTCATCCATAGCATTCTTTCATTGCAATCATAGCATTTTCATGTTATGCTTTGCAGCTTTACTAGGGAATTATAGATGTGGTAGCTTCCCACTCCGGTGAAGGATGATGATAATGATAAGGATGATGATGAAGATGATGGTAGTATGATTTTCGGGGACCGTTCGGCCCTAAGCTTCCTGACATTTGTCTTACATGTGAGGAAAAACCCGAAAAAACCTCTCCCAGGAGCCTGTCCCGGGAATCGAACCTGGGCCCACTGTGTGACAAGGCAGCACGCTACCTCGAGACAATAGCAATGGACTATGAGTTAAATAGTCGTGGTAATGAAATTCCAATCCAGCATTTGCTTAAAAAAATTTGGATGTGGCACCTCCCGAAAGCTAGCGCTCAAGCTAACTCGTTCAGTGCAACGTATTTTACTTTGTACAAAAAAAAAAAAAAGAAAAAAAAAGATACAATGAAATATAGCTCTCCATTTCTAACGTCTAGATTAAAAAAAGTTTCGTAACGCAGAACTGGATAAATACGCTAATTCATCAGGAAATATAATTTATGGTCCGATTAAATAAAAACCTTAAAGGCGTATGCATAAGCCACCGGATAAGGACACGTCAATGTCACTATCTCCACTCTTCACATCACGTCTCTCACTCATTCACTCCCTCTTCTAATTCGCTGTCTTCACTCACAACCATGGAATGTAAACAGTGGGAAGCGGACGGTAATACATTAGAAAGGCAGCGCTTGGTTAATTACAGTGATGGTGGGTGACCCTCTTATTATCAAAGACGCCGAGCATGCGCAGACTGAGGTAAATTTATATTTTGTATCTCTACAGTTTACGGAATGTATTTTCTTTTGATAATTATACCGCAACCTATATACCAACTTTAAAATTTTATTGCGAGAATACAAAAATTGCATCCGGTAGAACAATAAAAATGTTCCAAGTAAAATCTCAGCTTTTTGCACTGTTAATGGTCCGATTTTTCTGGTTAACGAACAAGCATTTTTTTTTAATTAATTGCCTGCATTTCCGATTTCCGATTGAGGGTCTTTCCACTTTTCAGCGGTTGCCCTTTTACCAGCCGGCTGCTGGCCCTTCACATCCACATGTGTCAATCACAGAAGTAGATGATCAACAGCCAGTGTAAGGGTGACATGTGGTTAGCATGTCGAGTCCCCCAGCCGTTATAGCTGGTTCCTCAACCTGGAGCCGCTACTTATTGTAGCTACCCAATTGCCTCACGATGCTGGGTGGGCACCGGTCCCATACTGGCCGAAATACCATTAGAAAATTTCTTCCCCCATGGAGACTCGAACCAGCGCAAGTCCCGTATCTCTGCGCCAAGGCTTCCTACCTTAACCGCTCGGCTACGACGCGGGACTGCCTGCATTTCAAGAAGGGATAAAGTCATAAACAGTACAATATGGGAAATTATGCAAGTTAAAATATTAGAAAAAATAAAAGAAAAACGTTTGAAATGGTATGGACACCTCATACGAATGGAAGGAGATAGAATACCAAAGAAGATCCTGGAAAGCTAATGAAAGAAGTGAAAGAGACAGACTTAGAGAACATTGGATAGATGGAGTGAGGAGAAGTATGGAAGCTAAATATTTGAGGGAAGTAGATGCTTTAGACAGGAACCTCTGGCGACAAATTACTTTGCGTTGAAGGAGAAACACTGTATTGTGGAATAATCCTAAACAAAATTGCCAGCGTATTAAGAATGAATGGAATGAAGTCTAATATACGGTGATATGTGAGTAGTAGGTCGAATTCCGGATCCGGGACATCAGGTTCTTCTCTCATGATCTGTACCCTAATTTTTGGGTTGGATCCGTGTGCGCGAGGAAGGACTAAAACCCCCTTATTGGTCCTACTCTACTATAAAATCTGAATTCATTAAGAAAACAATTGATAACAGAGCAAAGTTTCGGAGTAACTTTTAAAATAGTAACTAATGCTACACAGCACTAAAAAAAAGCGGTAAAATAAACAGAATGCATGCATGTTAGAACGCTATATGAACGAAATGCCAATATAATAAAATATCGTAAATACAAGAAGATTCGAACTAAAATGTTAAAGGAAACGAAGTATTATGAATAAATTGCGTATTTTGTTTCCGAGAACATACAAACGTCAGTAATGTGTTCTTCAGCTTCTAAAATGAAGCAAGAAACCCCACAGCGACTTTGCGACTGCGTTATTTGTTTTTCTCCTTTCTGTAATATTTTCTTTCCCTGGAACAGATCCACAATCTTAGCAACGACCTAATATAGCAACAAAATATATCCATGTTATATCCACGTATCATGTATATGCAACAAAATTAATGTTCTTCAGATTCTCGCAACTTGTATATTTCAGAAATGACAATAACGCATGTGTTTGTAAACTTCCCTCTACAAATTCTCTTATTTATTTCTTCAAACAAATATGCTATATAAAATAAGTATTTTTGTGACATGGCTAAAAATCTGCAAGAGTTGGGTCAGATCCTAAGCATCCAAGTACAATTTTATTTTATCTCTGAAAGCAATGTGGAAACATAATTTGTTTGATCTCCTGCTAAGATTCCTCATATTGAAACTCTGAAAGATTGAATTTATTTAGCAACATCTCAAAGCAAAAAACAGTCATTACTGAGCAATATAATCCAAATGAAGTTATTCAAATGAAATGAGATTTAATTTAATTTAATTATCGGTATATTTGTCACTGTTAGTTGCTTCTTGTTAGGGAATAGTTTTATTTCTGAACATTATTATGGTAGGCCTATGTATCGTATAATTAAAGATTCTTATCATTACAGCCCATTTACGAATTTAGGTCATTTGTTGACCTCTTTCGGCCTCAATAGAAACGACATCCAAAAGTATTTTGAGTGGACGTCCTGGTCTTCTTCTTCCTGCAGGTTGATAGTTTAACATTTGCATGGATATTTTGTGATTCTCCATTCGATGAATATGTTGCATCCATCTCGACTTATAATCAGAAATATTGTTTTCTAAAGGTTCGATGTTTAATTATTCTAACAGCAAGATGTTATCAGTAGGGCCCGGATGTTTATGACCTCAAAATGTTTAAAAAATGACCAATAATACGTATTCCCTGAAATTTCTCTTAAAATGACCTAAAACTGTAAAGAAATGACCTAACAAAAATTATTAATTTCGTAGTAATTAACTAATTATTAATTATTAATTTATTAATTAGAAATGGTCTAAGGCAAATAATGATTATTTATTGGGGTAACTGTTCTAAAACAATTCATGTTCTTGGTAGTAACATAAAATAATAAAAAAATTAATAATTATCACTAGGTCAATCTCATTTTTATTAAACTAATATGAAAAGCCATTAACTAAACATACGTCTGTTGGCATTGCAATACACCATCATAATGATCCTTAAGTTATCAAAAGTGAAGGATCGGCGGTTGTCAGCTAACACTGTTTTATACTTGAAGAAACTTCGCTCTACTTCCACAAATGTAATGGGTGCGTATTTGAAAAAAAACACTGTCAAAAATATCCATTCTGAATTCTTCATCATCATCATCATGAACAAATTCGTTTTAGGCCATGTGGCCTGTACGGTAAACCTAGCGAAGATGGTCTTGATCTTTCCACCGATGTTTTGGTCTTCCTTGGTCCCTATGTCATGTTGGGGTATATTGGAATGCCAATTTTGGAAGTCTATTTCTTGCCATTCTTCTCAGATAATTTTTCCATTCTTGTTGGTATCTTTGGATATCTTCATTTAAACTTGCTACTCCAAGTTTTCCTCTGATAGTAGTGTTCCTTTGGTGATCCAGTCTATTAACTCCTAACAATGATCGTAAGAAGCGCATTTGGCTTACTTGAAGTTTATGAGAGTTTCTTTTATTTAAAATCCAAATTTCACTTCCGTATTTTAGAGCAGCTTTTGATGTGACGTTATGTAATCTTAGTTTTGTCTCTGTCCTCATCTGTTTACCAAAATGTCTTCGTATTACCCCATTCATTTTATTATATTTTTGTAATTTTGAATCAATGTCACTCTTATACTCTGCAAATACACTTCCTAAGTAAGAGAAATCTGACACTTGTTCTATAATTTTTCCATCAATCTCAATTTTCACCCGTTGTATGTTTTTTCCACACATTGCCATTGTTTTGGATTTTGATGTGGAAATTTTCATATTATATTTGCTGGCAATTTTGAATAATTGATATGCTGCTATTTGTAAGCTATCTTCGGAATCTGATAATATTATTTGATCATCAGCATATAATATTGTTTGAATTATTTTATTCCTAGTTTATTGAAATTCCACTGGTTACTTTTGTTTCCATTCTTGCACTATTCTGTTAATATATATATTAAATAAGAGTGGAGATAGTCCACATCCTTGTCGAACACCTTTGCCTGTGTTTATGTGTTCTGTTATTTCTCCATCTGGTAATTTAATTTTGATTTTAGAATTTTGATATAAGCTTTGTATGGCTCGTATTACATGTGAGTGTATATGTTCTTCATGCAGTATCTGCCAAAGTTTATCTCGGTTTACATTATCATATGCCTTTTCATAATCTATAAATAGTATGTACAGTGGGAGATTAAATTCTCTCCTTTTTTCCATAATTTGTTGCAGGGTAAATATTGCATCTATAGTGCTCCTCCCTTTTCTAAATCCACATTGTTCTTCTTCCAAAAATGTTTCAGTACTTACTGATATTCTTTATCTGGCAAAATACAGGTTATTTGATGCATTATATGAAATCCTTTATTTTTAACTTTTATAAGATTCATGATGTGTTCCGTTGAGGCACTAATCAAAATTAAAATATAAAATTATGGAATATTCACCTGAAAGGTCCGTATCCTCAACCTAATTAATCATTTAACTGTAGCGCTTTTGGGACTTGAGGAGACGGACCTTTCAGGTGAATATTCCATAATTTTACATTTTAATCCTTTATTTTTATCTAACACAAATTTCAATTCTAACTACTTCCCCAATCTCTCCATTTACATTGTTTATACAATTTTCAGCACTATTCCTTAACTCTATTGACCTTTCAATGACGTATAACAATACGAAAAATAAATAAAATTACCTAAAATTACAAATAAAATTTGTAAAATGATTTTATCAGAAAAATATGAAAAAAAATTAATTTTAATGACCTATAAAAACCTCATATATCTAAAATATTTATTGCACAATGCACTTAATTATTAATCTGCATCGTCTCTGACAACTCGTAAAAAAGATGACATTTCATCAAAATCCGGCCCTAGTCATCAGTTTACCCATTGGCCTTCTATGCTCATGATCAGTGATTCTGTCTACGGATCAAGGAACTTGAGGGCATCTGAGTTTTTCTAGCAATATTGTTTTAGTTCCTTTGGAGTCTCAGTATACTATGCAAATGTCTTAATACTGTATGTGTACTTGTGCGCATGTATAGCCCTAAGTATAAACTATTTAAGTTTTATGTACAGTACATTTAATGTGTTAAAACATTAAGGTAACAATGTGAAAATAAGAACGTAAAACAAGACCAAATAAATAAAGATAAACAGTGAAATACAATTGAGAATTACACCTCCCCACTAGAGTGCAGTTCCATCTATTAACTAATTTGTTATTCTCTACTGTAAACTATATTTTGACACTTTTGGCAGATTGTATCTGGACAATCTTATTGAATTAAACTGAAATTATATTTCGACTATTGCGAATAAAGCAGGAGGAAAATTATGATAAGTAATGTCACGAGTGATTTCCAAATTATCTAGAGGATTTGGAAATCAAGAGTGGCAATTGTTAGGACTACTTAATGAATAAGATTAAGCTGTTTACTTACAAATCATTACTTAAATATAATTATTTTAAAATATTTATATATGTAATGTAAACGGCGATGTTTGAAGACAAATGAGAAATGTTCGGTTATATTTAATTTCTTCGTCACTGCAACTTGATCATATTATTTATTGCGAAATAGGATCGCAATATTGTAAGAATGCACACCATTGGAGAAAAAATGAACACTTCAAACTGTATATTATTACCAACATTATTGGTTATTAATTTTTTAGGAAACAACTCAAAACAGTATTAAAAACACAATTATTGAACACACAATTATCAAATGTGTAGGTCGAAGGAATCTGTTCATTATTTGCTATATTCAACGTATTTGTAAGAGAGTCAGTCACTGCAAAATAATGCTCTGACCTGTTCAGAATAACAGAAAGGAGGAGCTTTCTTTATCTTGGTAAACAAAATTAGATAAATATCGAGGTGAAACATGACTGTGATTGGTTGCAAAACAAAATACATTGAAACGCGATTGGTCATTGACTCCCATTTGGGGCATGAGTTAAATAGTCTATCAAAAGCAATAACTTAGTGATGCCGTATTTTGACTATTGCGACATTATACTAACTGACTGAAGTGATGGATTGTCGGACAAACTGCAGCGTGCCCATAATATGTGTATCAGATTCATATTTGGGGAACGCCGTAGCGTAGTGGTTAAGGCACTGAGCTACAAGCCGGAGGGTCGAGGGTTCAGGTCCCGTTGGGGTCAGGATTTTTAAACTGACCCAAACCCTCTGGCGGCACTCTGCCTGGGGTCGACTCAGCCTCTAACGGAAATGAGTACCAGACGCTTGTTCTGGGGGTAAAGGCGGCCGTCACGCAGGGCTGACAACCCGGCTGACATAAAGTGCCGATTGTCTAGAAAAAGTGGGAGCCTTAACCTCCTACTACCCCCAAGGGCCTTCTGGCCTCTTGTGGGATCACTTTACCTTTATCAGATTCATATTTAATGTCCGATAAAACGATCACATTTCTCCATTATTCCACGAATTGTCATGGCTACATCTAAAACAGAGAAGAAAATTACACTGTCTAATTCTCTTATTTAAGATCCTACATACCTCGACTCCCAATTACTCATCCTCTCGTTTCCAGCATCTATCCTCCAATCATAACTTAAAGACACGCTCACAACATAGTCTCCCACTTAATATACCGCAACATAGGACATCACATCACTCCATGTCATATACTATCTCCACTTCTCGCAACTGGAATTTCCTACCACAAGAAATAACATAGGCATATTTTAAAAGAAATCTAAATTTATATTTGCTCTAACCTCGACTTCATCATTACCCAGTGTAAGGTACGTACTGTATATCAATTGGTGTTTCTCGTATAATTGATCATATTTATATTATTATTATTGTTATTATTATCATTATTATTTATTATTATTATCATCGTAAGTATGTCGGCCGCTGTGGACTAGTGGTTATGCTCCTTGCCTCTAGTCCCGAGGGCCGCGGGTTCAAACCCGGCCGTGGTCGATGGATTTTTTAGGATGGAAAAAGTCCTCCGGGAGGGACTTTAAGCCGTGGGTCCCGAGTCTGAAGATTTTCAGGCTCGTAAAAGATCCTTAATCCTGAATGAAAGGCCTCTAAGCAAAATTTACCGAATTGTCCCGTCCTAGTACTACTTTGGTTTCCTAGATGTCAGTATGAGACAGAATGCTGACCACGGACCACTCAAAGGACATCTATACGAAAACAAGTGTAACTAAATTAGTATGGTTCAAAATATTCCCTATAGGGGGAGAACACCTAAATCTGTATTAAGGGAACCATGGGTTTACAAGATACAAGAAGAATTATTATTATTGTTATTATCGTATAACATTTTTGTACATGAAATTTACATTGCTACATTTAATATATCTTTAACTCTTTATAATTAGAATTATTATTAGTGTATATCTATATTTGTCGAATATTTATTTGCATTTGTGCTGGTTGAGTGGAAGGGAAGGCCTTTTGGCCATAATTCTGCCAGAAAATAAATAAAACATTATTATTATTATTATTATTATTATTATTATTATTATTATTATTATTATTATTAACTTAGCTATTCATCGTGTAGATTATTTTGATAGCGTCGAATAGTGTAAACATAGTAAAACAGGAGTGATTTTCGGCGTAGAGAATTCAGGAAGGAATCAGGTAGAAGGCAACTGTTTCAACTGTATTTTTGGATGCCGACAGTAGCACAAGTAGAAACACGGTGAGTTGTGCAGACTTCACTCAGGGATGATTCATACAGTCGCAGTCGCTTCGTAAACATGAGCTCAAATTTCAAAAGGGCTCCCCCGTAATACAAACAAGTATTTGGCAATATACGAGAACTGGGGAAAACGTTTGCTATTCATTCTTCAGATGGGAATATTTTTTTTGTTATGTTTATTTCTTCGGTAAATTTAAAATTATAAACAAATACTGTAAAACGTGTTCAAAGCGGAATCGCATGGTACCAATTTTTTTCCACATTAGACAAAATACCGCATTATAGAAAAATAAAAAAATGATTAAGCAATCTTAGCTATAGGGTATCGTATATGTCTTTTTACGTACTTGGATTAATAATTGTAGTTCCGCTGCCGTTGGAAAGCGAAGTATAGTATGTAAGAGTGACTTCGGCGGTATCGCGTAAAAAAAACAGTCCCGTTTCGTCAGCCTTAAAAATGTCTCTTAGGCTCGTATCCTGAAATTAAAGTATGCAGTTTCCACTCACTAACTATACTTTCGTCCACATCCTTTGATTCCCTGCAAATTTAATTTCACACTTCATTGTGTCGTCTTTTAAAACTGTCCACCCAACCTAAAGATGCTTGAAATCGTAATTCCTTAGGTATATAGCAATAGCTAGAGCTTGAATTTGGAGCATGGGTCCGAAAATTTGGAGATTTTTTGATCGTGTACTTGTAAAACTTTCCCACACTACTTCCGTTAATTAATTTTTTTGTGTCTTCATTTGATTATTTCCTTGCAACCATTCATTAATTATTTTTTCTTGGTGTTTTAAAATCTCAAACTTTGGTTTTTCCACATTTAAATTTAGTCATTATTTCGCGTACTGAGAGTTTGTTTTTCTTTGCATTCAATCACTTTCACTTTTTCGTTTAATGACAATGATACAAACGATTTAGCCATCTTTATTCCGGAAATTTAGAACGCTACCTGTGAAACATATATACACAACCAGTCTCAGATCTTAAACTAATTTAAGATTTTACAGTGCACTGGTTATTTGTAAGACAGATGTAATGCGCCAAATATTTGTTAAAGGAACCTGTATTTCGCATAACGCGTGTGCAGTGAAACCGAAAGAAATTTCAGATACAGGCAGAAACTCTACTTCACATGGCGGCAGGAATCATCCCTTATTGCTATTTCGCCTAATAGGAATTCACTGAAGTGGAAACTAATTTATTTATCTCTCAGCCTTTCCGCCTTATAAACATTTTTTCACGAATTGTGTAGAAATATCCGTCCGTTTCTGCGTTGGACAGACTCCGTTTTATAGAAAATAAATACATGTAAAATTACTATTATTCGCCGGGACCAATAAATGTGTTCACATTGGACAAATTTCCGGATTAAACAAGTTTTACTGTACTAGCTAAAATCGGCGCGAGTTGCTACGTCTAAATAAATTAAATATTAAAGATTATTTTAATTTGTATGTTATACGCTGAGGAACAATAATCACAAGGAATGAGATGCACAAGGAAATTAAACACAGGCTCAATTCTGGAAATGCGTGCTATTATGCATTGCAGAGACTCTTGATGTCCCAAATCCTTTCAAAAAACGTTAAACTGAAAATATATAAAACTATTATTCTACCAGTTATATTATATGGGTGCGAAATATGGACTCTCACTTTAAGGGAGGAAAGGAGATTACAAGTATTTGAGAATAAAGTACTTAGGAAAATTTTTGGACCAAAGAGAGATAGACAGGTGAATGGAGAAGACTACTTAACAATGAACTATATGGTCTTTATAGGAAGCCAGATATAATAAGAACAGTTAAGTCTCGTAGACTGCGATGGGCAGGACATTTTGCACGTATGGGGAATGAAAGACTTGCATGGAAGCTTCTTGTAGGAAAACCAGAGGGAAAACGCCCAGTTGGTAGACCAAGAATGAGGTGGGAGAATAACGTTAATTATGATTTGAGAGAGGTACATTGTACAGGGAATGATTGGAAAGCATTGGCTCGGGATAGGGATGTATGGAGAGCTTATATCCGCGCGGCCATGAACCTACGGGTTCGATAGTGCCAGTGAGTGAGTAAGTAAGTAAGTATACGCTGAGACGAACCAACATGGCATTCGGTTTTCAGGTAAAGAAGCATTTCTTATTGTCGCATTTCGATAATTTTTTTGACAACAGGCCTACCTACCTCGGTTTATGTGAAACATCGAAAATTGTGACCGCTAGAGCGATTTTTAAATTTTCACATCATGTGAACTCCTATATCTAGTGGTTTTAGAGGCTCCAATTGTGAATCTAAACCATTCAGGGACTCACTCAAACACACACACATAACATTTCATCAAAATAGTTCCAGTAATTTAGGCAGTTTTTAATTTCGGATTTCAAGTAAACCTCAACTTCTAATTGTCGCATTTCGTTCATTTTTTGACAATACCTACCTGGGATTTATTTTAATAGGGTGCACTGAGTTTCGTTGTGGAACATCGAAAAATGTGACCGCTAGAGCGATTTTTCAATTTTCACTTCAGGTGAACTCCTATACTTAATGGTTTTAGAGGGTCTAATTGTGAATCTAAACCATCGAAGGACCCAATCAGACACACACAACAATTTTCATCAAAATCGGTCCAGTCGTATAGGAGGAGTAGAGTGACAAACACACGTAAGGAAGAATTTTATATATAGGTCTAAATATATAATATATAAAAATGAATGTTTGTTTGTTTGTTCGTACTTATCAACATTAACACTCGAAATATTCTACCAGATGCAAGGAAACTCAGGAAACAACTATGAGACAAAGAAGCAGTTCTCTGGAGTCAACTTCCTCATAAAGGAAAAGGCGCGTTGTTCTCTACAATGAATATACACCGGCAAATCAATGGATTCGTGATCATCAGGGACTGTCTTGTTCCGAATGGAGAGAAGCGATTGAAATGCAAGCCAATGTATCGGCGGTGCGTTCTTTGACGGGCAGGTCTAGGGACGATACCCTCTGTAGACGTTGTCGCAGAGAGCACGAAGCCCTTGCACACGTCCTTGGGGCCTGTCCATTTGGAGAATCACTGAGAAATATTCGGCATCACACTATTCGAAATATGATGGCAGAAGCCTTGCGAGATTTTGGATACACAGTTTATGAGGAAGTACATGGTGTGGCCATTAATGGGAGTAACAGACGAATAGATATTATTGCATTTAGACCATCCTCTAAAATTGGTATGATATTAGATCCCACAATTCGTTTTGAGACTCATAGTGGCCAACCTGAGGAAGTTGACTCTGAAAAGAAAGCCATATATGAGCCAACAATTGACTATTACAAAGATAAATACCAACTAGATAGTATTACTGTCACAGGATTGATGATCGGGGCAAGAGGTACTATACCAGGATTCTTAGCCAAATTTTGTAATTCCTTAGATTTGGACAGGGTGCATCTTTCTAGAATTGCCATCGCTGCCATTAGAGGATCAATTTCAATTTTAAGAAACCATATTTACAAAATTACTTTATAGTATGTATACTTCAATTAGGCCTACAAGTTGAATTTTTAAAAATATATTTACAAAATGTATTTCATTAATTACAAAAATGAATTGTCTGTATCACTTTGTCCTTGAGACAATCCTCTAATGAGGAAAGTTTTATATAATAAAAAATATGCGCCGCCATAGCGTTGATCCGATTGTGATGGGGTTTTTTGCAAAATGTTCAGGAGATTCCCGGGATGAACATAGGCTATAAGAGAGTTGAGATACTCAACTCCTACACCCTTAAAAACACCCTTTATAGTGAAAAACGTGAAAACGTACCTTTTTTACCCTTAAATGGCTTACCGTGCCTAAACCATAACAAATACACAAAATTATTGTACACAGGATTGATTATCTTAAAAAACTCTACAGAAAAGTTCGCGACAGCAAATGTTTATCTTTTAAGGATAACTCATAATAACCATTTTTGTCTTTCATCGACGCCAAGAAGATCGGGATAAGTAGATTCCCGGGCAAGCATAGCAGCGCACGGCGGGTATTCTTTTATGGATAAAAAAACGAATTTTGTCTTTCAGCATGTATGCCAAGTACATCGGGTTGCGTAGATTCCCGGGCAACGCCGGATAATCAGCACGGGGTATCTAAAAATAATAACAATATAAATTTATATTTATTTGTTTCTTTTACTTATTCAACTAAATGCAAAAACACATCATTTAATTAGGTGTAGCAGCGCACCGGGTATTAGCTACTATACATATTAATTTAAAAAATGGAACATAGATAATGTATAGGGACTGCCTAGAACGAGAAACTGATTAACTATAAGGGACTGTAAAACTATGAGAAAATCAAGAGGGGCGATACAGATGAACATTAGTGTAATGAGGGAGCCAGTATTTTCATCCGTACCACTTATCACACTCACACCGCTCGGGTCCCGAGGTCGAGTCTCGGTTACTTCAAGTGGATTTCGTAGCGGACGAAATGGAGTTCAGGCAGATTTTTCTCGGGTTTTTTCCCAGTTTTCCCCATTCCATTTCTCCATGCTCATCACATCTATTTCGTTCATTTGCGGCCATTTGTGCGTTAACAAACACACATATATGTTTTATTTTCATTGTCGGTGTCTGGTAGGTTGGATCAATGAAATCTTTTGAAGTTACAATCTCATTAACTTCATGGTTTCGGAATTCGCTAAAACCATATAGGTCTGCTGTACTCTGAAAATGTTAAATTACCGGTAATATTAGAATCGCTATAATAAAAATAAGAAATTGCATTTAAACGAATCTCGATTCAAACAAACCAGCATCAAGATTAAAAAATATGTTCTATCTCCCTCAGCATGATCTTGTTGAATGCAGTAATCTTCATTCCGAACCAAGGAATCGATGGCGGAAAATATAATGTTGCTATTGCAATTCAATGGCCAAAGATTCCATTATATATATATATATGTTATAACTATATTTTTGACATTCGGCAATGAAGGCAAATATGATATGAAAAGAAAAACGAATGCTTGAGTCGGGATTTGAACCCGAGTCTCTAAACTCTGCACGTTTAGCACTCTAATCAACTGAGCTACCCAAGTATTCCAGCACAAACATACATTTTTCTTATATATGTAGTATTATCAATTCACACTAGAGGTAGCGGGTAGTCGTTCCCCCTGACACCGAGTGACCACCATAACAGGTAAGCAATTTTTTAAAGATAATATTTACTTTATAGCAGTAACGCTTGTATATTTAGATGTTATAACTGTATTTTTGGCATTTTGTAATGAAGACAAATATAATATGAAAAGAAAAATGAATGCTTGAGTAGGAATTTGAACCCGAGTCTCTAAATTCTGCACGTTTAGCACTCTAACCAACTGAGCTACCCAAGTATTCCAACACAAACATACATTTTTCTTATATGTGTAGTATTCTCAATTATTCACACAAGAGGTAGCGGGAAGTCGTTCCCCCAAAACCTAGTGTCCACCATAACAGGTAAGCAATTTTTTAAAGAGAATATTTACTTTATGGCAGTAACTCTTGTATATATAGATGTTATAACCTTATAACTATATTTTGCTATGAAGTAAATATTCCCTTTAAAAATTTGCTTACCAGTTATGGTGGCCACTAGATGTCAGGGGGAACGACTGCCCGCTACCTCGTGTGAATTGAGAATACTACGTACATATATAAGAAAAATGTATGTTTGTGTTGGAATACTTGGGTAGCTCAGTTGGTTAGAGCGCTAAACGTACAGAGTTTAGAGACTCAGGATCAAATCCCGACTCAGGCATTCATTTTTCTTTTCATATATATATATATATATATATATATAACAGAAATAAAGAACGTTACTGCTATAAAATAAATGAATATTCTCTAAAGTCTTACTTGTTATAGAAGCTACGAAATGGTAGTGCGACCGATATCCCGCTGCCCATTGTGATAGATAATCATATTTAAGGAAGAAAAACGTTTATACTAGGATGCCTGAGTGTTCTAGTTGGTATGCCGGTAACGAATAAAGTTAAAGGTCTCGGGTTCAAATCCCGGTTCAGGCGTTTATTTTTCTTTTCATACATACGTACATACATACATATGTATAATAGGTGTCGGCCGCGGTGGACTAGTGGTTATGCTCCTTGCCTCTGGTCCCAAGGGTCGCGGGTTCAAACCCGGCCGGGGTCGATGGATTTTTTAGGACGGAAAAATCCAAGGAGCAAGTCCTCCGGGAGGGACTTTAAGCCGTAGGTCCCGAGTCTGAAGATTTTCAGGCTCGTAAAAAATCCTTAAGCCTGAATGAAAAGGCCTCTAAGCAAAATTTACCGAATTTTCCCGTCCTAGTACTACCTTGGTTTCCTAGATGTCAGTATGAGGCGGAACGCTGACCACGTACCACTCAAAATGACATCTATGCGAAAACAAGTGTAACTAAATTAGTATGGTTCAAACTCTTCCCTGTAGGGGGAGAGCGCCTAAATCTCTGTAAAGCGAAAAACATAGGCTTACAATACAATACATGTATAATAGGTAATTTTCTAAAGTATTATTTTTTTAATTATTCTATTTATTGCTGTTATAACAGTTTATAATCTGATACCTAAGCTTGCAGCATACAATTACATCTGAACAAATCATCGTTCTGTTTTTTAATCTTTCAAATGTCATGAACAGTATCATTCCTCAAGAGTTTCCTCTGGCAATAAAACTGATAAAGGGAACGTGGTATGTCGCTCTTCTTATTTACAATTTTTCACATTTGTTTTGTTTTTTTACTCAATTTAACTGTTTGTCGCTTCTGTTTGTTACCAGACCGTATCAAGCGGTAGAAAAAATCTCAAAGGCCACAAGTAACATAATGATAAATAGTAGCTGCATGAATGTCACAATAATAAATCACTTATGAAGTGAGTCATATTTGAAATTCTTGTTGGTACACAGGTCATGCCTTGTGACAAGCGAGGTCTTCTTCTGTATCAGATGTCTGTTACATTCAAATTAAAGCACTGTAAAATATTGTCATCTTATCAGACTTTTGTGTGACGCTGATATTCGATAACGAGATCATTCGATAAGTACTGGTAATGGCTACACTGCTATAACATCACAAAACAAAACATTTAGGTTATTTTTGACATTAAGAACTTAAATAACACTGGTCAACATGATTTTTGTCTCATGAGTACCAATAGTTGTACTTGATGCTGTTTTTCATCGTGTTTTCAAATATGTATTCGGAATTTCTCCATCACCCACAGTTTTTTTATTACTTACTTTTTACTTTTGAGGGCCTCTCCACTTTTCAGCGGTTACCCTGTATTACCATTTGCCATTCTTGCCGATCACGCCATTCATCCTCCTCCAGACCTCGGTCGTTCATCAATCTATGGATCTCTCCTCTCCAAGTTGTTCTTGGCCTGCCCCGTTTCCTTCTACCAGAAGGTGACCATTCCAAAAGAGTTTTGGGCCACCTATCATCCTCCTTTCTCCTGACATGGCCATACCACTGAAGAGATCGTCTTTCGATCCTTTCCACCACTGTCTCCTCCATATCCATCATCTGCCTCACTTCTTCATTTCTTCTTCTTTCCAACCTGGACACCCTGGCACTGCGTCTTATTCCATCCATCTCCACTGCCAAGATCTTAGTTTTTTGTCCCTCTACCAAAGTCCATCCCTCAGCACCATAAGTCATTATGCTTTCCACAACAGACTTCAAAATCCTCTTCTTCGTGTGGTTTGACATGGTCCTACTCCACAGTACTCTATTCAACATTTTATGGCTCTTCGTGCTTGTATTAACCTGCTATCTACTTCAGCTTTACAACTCCCTGATTCATCAATAAGTGATCCCAAATATTTAAATTTTTTAACAGCTCTAATAATTCCTTGGGATAGGGATATATCCCGTCCACTTCCTCCTACTACAAGATATTCAGTTTTTTCCATGTTTACTCTTAATCCTCCTATTTCAAAATCATTTAGAAGTTTTCTCATCATGTATTTCACATCCTCACGACTCTGAGCTATCAACACTTGATCGTCTGCAAATAATAAGGAATGTATTGTGCCACCTTGAACTGTTTTTTTTATTTCAATTTCAATTACCGGTAATGAATTTAAATAATTATTTTTTAACCTTTAAATTCGTAATGTATCCCTTTGGATACATCAGTTGGTTGAATTTATTTAATATTTTAAATAAATTAGAAGAAAACGAACAAAAAGAAACCACTTAAATATGTGTCTAATTATACAATATACCTAATAATTACAGTTCCACAAGATTCCGTTTTCACTGCGGTCCGCCACATTCAAATAACTAACAGAAGAATTTGTGTTTTGCCAATTTAAGGGTCAATAAACGTTTTTTCGTCCATAAAACCAAATGAGCTAACTCAAATGATTTCAGCTATGGAAAAGAGATATCAAAGCAAATGGAATCCTAATATGCTGGCCGATTATTGTTGGTCCATCAAGAGGGATGCTCTACAGGCAAAATATAGCAGAAAATCGTCATTTCTTACTACCTAGGTGAGTCCGATTGTTCGAATATTGTGTAGTTACGAATGTAGAAAATATTGAAGTGTTTGAAATTATAAATTTCTCTCTCTCGGAAACCTTGCGTGATGGAGAATATCATATTTGAATTCAGGAGAAAAAATACTATCCGAATCACATATTTTTCTTTCTGAGACAAAAAAAAAGTTTATTTTTTGTTGCTCAGTGTTATAGTCTCTTGTCAAGTGTTTTCAAATCCCTGGAAGACGGAGCACTCCATCTGCCGCACTATTTCTGGATCTGTTTTACTGATCAGTTTAGAGCTTCCTGGATATCAACTCTTGATTGAAATCAAGTGATTCGTAGATATTCTTTGATCTTTGTGAATAAATTATGTTCAAGTACTTCCCAATTCCATCTTCTAAACAAATGTATTGAACATGTTTTTAGGGCGGTATTACTTACTGAATGTGAGAAACAGTGAATGTATTCACAAAATATTGCTATTTCGAGACTTTCAATACTACAGGTTTATACAAGAAAGAAATTACTCAACAATATACTACAAGATTACAATATTCACCACTAGGACCTTTGTTTTATAATAGTGTTGCTATTAGTTATCGAATGTCCTAGTATATCTAGTATAAGGAAGGTTTGGAGATCGAAACACAAGGACTGATAACGCGTGTCTTGTGTTTCTGAATAAGTATTACATACTTCTAGGAGTTGTACTACAAGTGTGGTTCCACGTGGCGACCCTGTTATTCGTTGCACAAAGTGTACCTGCGACGGATGTTTTTATACACACGCCCCACAAGACCTGATGTGTGCTCAATAATTTCTGCTGCCATCAGAATTTGTGCAAGAAGATCTTCTTCCGACTTGACAAGTGTAGTACAACCTCTAGAAGTCTGTAATACTTATTCTGAAACACAAGACACGCGATAATAGCCTACTGTGTTTCGATCTTCAAACTTATTTTACATCGAAATTGTACCTTTCCGGACATGGGTTGCTTTTCAAAATTGTATCTACTAAGTCCCTCTACAACTCCTAAAAGTCTATAATACTTATTCTGAAACACCATTATATATATATATATATATATATATATAGCTTATTTTGCAAATAGAACTATATTTAAAAGCAAATTAATATAAAAAAACAGCAAAAATAAGATTATATAAAACACTCATTAACCAGTAGTCACATGTCCTAGTGAAACTTACGTCCTGAAAGAAACAATAAAACAGAAATTATAAATTTTTAAAAGGAAAATTTTAAGAAGAATATTTGGACCAAGTAGTGGAACTGATAACTGTTAGAGAATCAAAACAAATAACGACCTAAACAAATTAATCAAAATATAGTAAACCATATGAGATCTCTGAGAATTAGTTGGCTTGGACATTTGATAAGAATGGATGATCAGAGACTGGTCAAGAAACTCTATAAATGGAAACCTATGGGAGGCAGAGCAGTTGGAAGACCGAAGATCAGATGGGAGGATGACAAAATGGACGATCTAAAGAAAATGAAAGTGACTAATTTGAATATGGCAAGAGACAGATTGGCATGGAGGAGGATTGTTGAAGTTGTCTCGCCTTAGGATGAGGGTGAGGATGATGGTAATGATAATATATATATATATGACTAATAATAATAATAATAATAATAATAATAATAATAATAAAAATAATAATAAATAATACATCAACTGTTTTCGCATCCAATTGAACATTATTAGATCCTATAGGGAATAAGTAATAACAAATACAAACACACAAAAATAAATCAATCGTAATTAAAAAACGATGTCATCATAATTATAATCCATTTAAATAAAAAAAACAGGCTTATATGTAAATTAAATGAGTCAGCAAACTTAATGCAAAATCTACGACCAACGCAAATCTTTTAAAACCATTTTAATCGCTAGTCTTTTTATTATTAGTTTTAGTAAAGCTATTAAGTGCATATTATCCAAAACGCTTTAAAGCGTTCATTAGACAATATTCATATTTTTTTTTAAAAATCGAGTGTACATAAAAACTACTGTTTAAAAAGTCATGTAATAATTTTTCCATACTAGATCGGAATCTTATGGAATTTCAAATCAATATATTAACTAAGAGCCCACCGCTGTGGTCTCGAGGTAGCGTGCTGCCTTGTCACGCAGCGGGGCCCGGGTTCGATCTCCGGTCGAGGCAATTTTTCTGGGTGAGATTTTTATCGGGGTTTTCCTCACCTGTAAGACAAATGTTAGGAAAACGTTAAGGCCCAAACGGTCCCCGCAATCATATGACCATTATCATCATCATCATCATCATCATCATCCTTCACCGGTGTGGAAAGCAGCGGGAAGCTACCACATCTACAATTACCTAGTAAAGCTGCAAAGCATAGCATGAAAATGCTATGATTGCAGTGAAAGACCTGTCCTCGGGCAGAATTACTATGGATGGATATTAACTAAGGTTCTCTAATAGTCTACAGCCCCGTCAAACTGATTTATTTAGCATTAGGTATTCTTTCATCTAATCTGAAGTTTTCCAATGATTTTTTCTTAAGTTTTTTTTTTTTTCATTCAAACTTCCTCAACTCAGTTTCCTAGATTTAATAAATGCCATACTAAATTGAACAGGATGCATCTTGCAGTTCATTTTGGAGTTTCATCGTTCCCTATTCTCATTCCTTATGAGAAAGAACGAATCTTTGCTGTAGGATCCTATTGTCGTAATATGTTTAATGAGTTTTGTTCCGTAATACAAATACAGTAAATATTTCACAAGTATGTAATATCACAGATAAAATCTTATTTTTATGTATTCTAATATTTAGATTAAGAAAAGGGTTTAAATACAAAATATCAACATTTTAAAGAATTTTAGGGTTAATAAATTATATCTTCAGGTCACAAAAGTCCAAAAAACATTCAAGATTAAAATTGTATAAAACATTGGCTCTTCCAACACTTTTGTATGGTAGTGAAGTATGGACATTGAAACAGAAGGATATACAGAGACTTAGATCTGCTGAAATGATATATCTTCGAAGGACTACAGGATACACACTAATCAACTAACTAAGTAACTCACTGGCACAATCAAACCGGTAGGTTCATGGCCGCGCGGACATAAGCTCTCCATTCATCCCTATCTTGAGTTAATGTTTTCCAATCATCCCCTGAATAATATACTTCCCTCAAATCATAGGTAATGTTATTCTCCCACCTCATTCCTGATCTACCAACTGGTCGTTTCCCCTCTGGTTTTCCTAAAAGAAGTTTCCATGCACGTCATTCATTCCCCATTCATGCCACATGTCCTGCCCACCGCAGTCTATGAGACTTGACTATTCTTATTATATCTGGCTTCTTATACAGACCATGTAGTTGATTGTTATGTAGACTTCTCCATTCACCTGTCTGTTCATCTCTCTTTGGTCGAAAAATTTTCCTAAGAAATGTATTCTCAAATACTCGTAATCTCCTTTGCTCCCTTAACGTAAGGGTCCATGTTTCGCATCCATATAATATAACTGGTATAATAATAGTTTTATATATTTTCAGTTTAACGTTTTTTGAAAGGAGTTGGTACGTCAAAAGTCTCTGTAATACACAATAGCACGCATTTCCAGAATTGAGCCTATATTTGATTTACAGAATACACACTACAAGATCATACAAAAATGAAGACATCTTAGAAGAATTACACATGGAACCTTTAGAAAACAAAATTTCTGATTATAAGTCAAAATGGATGTAACATGTTAATCGATCACAGGATACCCAAACAAATGTTAAGCTATCAATCTGCAGGAAGTAGAGGACCAGGACGTCACCTCAAAATACTTTTGGATGGTGTTTTTATTGAGACCGAAACAGGTCAACAGATGGCGTAAATTCGTGAATGGACTATGATGATGATGACGAATATTTAGATTCTTTGACAGAAACCGAGAAGATAAGAGACGTCTGAATAACAGGATATATATACCTATTTAAATTAATTATTTTGGGTGTTTCAATTTGGTATGTTAATAAAAAAATTATTACCGTTATCCTGTCATATTTTATTTTAATTACAGCACATTTATTGTTTTGAGTGTGGGCGTGTCTTTATGCATACACTCAGTACTAGTGCTTCAAAGGGCATAGTTGAGACCATTGTCCACATATATTGTAGGACTTTATGAAACAATAGCATTCTAAATCCGTAAGATATACATTTTGTTTTGTAAGACTAGTGGAGGAAGGCGTCAAGTCCCGAGGGGGAAAAATAGATCAACACGCTAAGAGCAATACAAACACTACGAGATTGTAAAAAAAAATGAAACTATCCATCAGACACCCTGAAACAAGGTGACCCCCACTGGAGGCTCCTTGGGGCGTTTTCGAGACAACACACACGTTGACTCCACAGGAGGGCCCTAGATACACACAAACACCGGCAGGGGTCTAACATCTTATGAACACAATCAACTCAACGGAGACACAAACCCATATATTGCAATGAGGTGTGGAGCACCAGGAATATACCGTCTTTCCCTTATTACTATCAAATTTCTTCAATTTACTCGATTTCAAAATATGCTTAAAATTATTCCTTAAAATGTTAAAATATTAAAATAAGTACCTGATATATCGGTCGTCCTCAATTAAATTTGAATTTCTGTTCAAAAAAACTTCGTCAGGTAGTTAAAATTACGTAGGTCTTTCAGAAACATGTTCCATCTTCTGCAAATGTTAAATGAAATGCAGAAGATGGAACATGTTTCTCAAGGGTCTACATGGTTTTAACTACGGAGTGAATCATAAATATGGCTATACATTTAATCGCGTTGTGTGATGAAAATATTATCATTACAGGAAATATGAAATTACCGTTGGAAAGGCAATTATTCAAATTACAACAATGGAATAAAACAAAACAGTATAGAACTTACGTCATTAGTCAAAATGGCGTTGAATATGCAAAAGCAAATTACAATTGCTGCATGGGCAATAACGTATGCTAATGATCGTGAGGCCGCAAGACGGGCAAGACGTGAGTTTAACGTAGCATTGCAGCCGTCGACTGTGGGGAAGTGGAAAAAACGACTGCTGGAAACGGGAAGGATGCAGCAAATCAAACCTCCTGGAAGGCCTCCCGCACCGTAGACGAGTGGATAAGGGAAGAAGCCTTGGCGCAGAGGTACGGGACTTGTGCAGGTTCGGGTCCTCATGGGGGAAGAAATGTTCTCATGGAATTTCAGCCAGTATGGGACCGGTACCCAACCCAGCATCGTGAGGCATTTGGGTAGCTACAATAAGTAACAACTTCAGGTTGAGAAAACCAGCTATAACGGCTGGGAGACCCGACATGCTGACTATATGTCACCCCTACATCGGCTAGATGATCGTTTACCTCTGTGGTTAACGCATGTGGATGTGAGGCCAGCAGCCGGATGGTAGGCCAAGGGCCTTCTAGGCCTATCGCGCTTGGAGTATTTTTAAATTAAAAGTCTAATTGGTGCTGCCCTCGAACATATTTTATCTTCTTCTCCTCATCAACTTTGATGAGTTCAAGGCCAGTTTCTTTTATTATTTGTGCGAAGAAGGGTTTATTTGTGATATTTATGAAAATTACAACTTTAAAAGTTTTTCAAGCTAAGAATTAATCCTTCGTTTCTGCTATTGAATATTAAAAAAAAAACTCCTGATAACATTATATTACGTAGATGCTCTTTTAATATACACAACAAAGGAATTTGGTTAATGTGAACCCTCCACTAGGCTGCTAAAGTGGACCTCGATCCACTTCACACGAATACGTTTATTTTATCAATGATGATGTTATGTGCAAAAAACATGCACTTAACTTTATTTAATAACCTTGTAATTTTACTAAACCCAAAGACCGTCGCTTTCTGCAGTCGAATGACGTATGAATGTTATAATCAACAATAATTTTTAAAAACATTAAATGGATATCAACGCTTTTTAATTACGATCATTCAAATATTTTCAGATTAATCTGTGCTTGTCTGTGTAAATAAATAGAGTAAATAGACAAACTTTATCCACTTTTCCGAATATGGAGGTAAAAGTGGGCATGTCTTGAAATGTAAAAAAAAAAATATGAAGATGTTTCCTTATTTGAATAAAATAACAGTGTTATTTCATAGTTATAACACTAATGATAACACTAGTTAACAGTGGTTTTGTTGCCTTGATGTAAGATTAATTTCGGATATATTTATGCTCATAATTCATGAAACTATAAATGATTTTGGAAGATTTGCTCTTTTTTTAAATTTTTATTTTCATCTAACACTGCAAAAATCGGAAAATATGAATGAAAAAACATATTTATAATGTTAATTGTTTTTTGAAAAATTAGTATACACCGACACAAATAGAAAGAAAAATGTCGAAAACCCATGTTATACTTCAGTGAAATGCCTTTTATAAGATTTTCTTCTATAAATTTTTAGGGGTCAATCTCTTTTTAAAGGCCAAGCAGTAATCTGCCATCATGTGACGGTCTCATCTACCCTGATACCTTTCCTCCATTACTTTTTGGTCCTGGTGAAAGCGCTCTCCCTGTTCGTCAATATAATTTCCTACATTATCCGGAAATCTATTCAGGTGACTGTGGAGAAAGTATAACTTTATAATCATATTTGCTCCTAAACTCCTGAAGCTTGGCAACATGTTTTGCACATTTCTTTATAATTTGGTGCTTTATAGTTATCTAGGAAATTTTCTACTACCAATACAAAACCCTTCGAAGTATCACTTTCCGGAAGTCATAACTTTGATAAAATTTGCATCTTTTATCAATTGCCGAATTTGAGGACCATCAACTATTCCGCCTTTTAATTTTTCCATACTGAGCTTAGGAAATGTTCTACAAATGTATTCGAAACATTCTCCTTCCTTGTCCAACGCTTTGACGAATTGTTTTATCATATCCTGATGCACGTTGTGAGTATTTTAATTCTGTTAAATAACTGAGATCACGGCCGATGTGCTGAGTGAGGGGTGCAAGAGTGGGAATCACGTGATGTTTGAAAGCGCAAAAAAAAGCGCAGAAATCAAATCAACTGGAAACATAAATTTTATTAGTAACAAGCCATTTACAATGTAAAATATAAGATACGCAACAATCATAAAAACTAGAGCACTTTCAGTACTTTCATGAATATATTCGTAAATTGTGCACTTGAAAACATAGACATTTGCAGAGATACCAAGTGTAACAATTTTTTTGTAGAGCTGTGTAATTATTGTGATAAACAATTGAACTCCCTTAATTAAAAGAAGAGAAACAAAAAATTCAAAATAGGGGTCTATATTATCCGAAGTTCCTCTATAATTTATGGCATAAATCGTGTTTTCTCTGCTTTAATGAATAACAAAAGCTATGTGTATTTACGAACATATTTATCTAAACTTGCGATGTAATCGATTTATAAAATCATAACATACTTGTAGACTTTGTGAGTTTCTCTGAACATGAGTCCTTGATCTTGAAGCTTCTGCCACATGCAGAGAATTATACTAGGGGTGGTCTCAACAACTAAGACTACCTGCCACTCAATACAAACATAAAATGCTCATTCATCTATCACTTTAATGATATCATCTGAAAGGCAACAGTTATTATCTTGCTCATTAATTACTGAAACAATTTCCTTAATTTAATAATAGTTTTAATTTATTATGGTTGTCACTGTGAATTGATACATGCTTTAAAAAGCATCCAGTTCTATACAAATATAATTAATATAGCCTTATTCAATTCTTTTATCGGTTTGTAGTTACGTGAACAGGTTCGGGGAACTCCCTCCAAGTTTGTTACTTGCGGCTGGCGAATCCGAGACTAGTTAACTCTCCATTATTATATTTACAATGTTATGGTCTCATGCTGTTACTATTAATTTAACTCCATATCCAATGTGCTATACATCATTTTTAGATTGTTTTATTTCTCATGCGTGACTTAAAATATTGTAGCACAATACAGATTTAGCACTTCATTCTATTCATTTATCTTTCATTCATTTTTATATTATGTTAATGCAGTAATTGAATGTGTTTGTTCAACTAACGTTCTCTATTTCTGCTATAATTAAGATTAATCGTAATGACTCCGAAAGCCAGTAATATTGCTGTTCGTAGCCAAGTTTGCTTTGATGCCTGATCTCGATATGGGTCTTAAGAGACAGATTTATTCTTCTTCTTCTTCGACTTTCCCCCACTTATAGGTTTGTCATCTTCAGTTTCCATTTATTTCTATCATTCCAATCTCCCTCTTCCAAATTCCTATCATCCATTATAGTTCTGACGTAGGTTTTCCATTTCCATCTTGGTCTGCCACGATTATTTCTTCCAGGGGGTGACCATTGGTATATATTTTTTGGCAGTCTTTCATTTTCCATTCTTTATACATGGTCATACCATTTAAGCGTTTGATTTTCAATCCTCTTATCAACAGATGTGGTGATATTCATTTGTGTCCAAAGGAATTCATTTCTTAGGTTATCCTGTCTTGTTTTTTGGAGACTTCTTCTAAAATAATCAAATTCAACTGATCTAATTTTATTTTTTGTACTTCCGTCATAGACCAAGTTTCACTTCCATATTACAAAATATTCTGTATTATGCTCTCATAAATTTTCATTTTAGTTTCTTTTGTGATATTTTTGTTCCAAATTATTCCATGTAATGTTTTAGTTGCATTTTTTGCCGTTGCAATTTTAGTCTGTACATCTCTCTCACAGGTACCTAAACTTGTAATTATTGACCCAAAATATTAAAAAAATTCAATTTTTTTTATTTTCCCTGTTTCGAGTATGAGGTCATCCACATCCTTTCCCAAACACATATATTCTGTTTTCTGTAAATTTATATTCAGTCCCCATTTTTTATATTCTTCCACTATTTTATTTATCATATATTTCATATCAGCTTCATCCTCTGCAAAAATTATTTGATCATCTGCAAACAACAATGGATGCAGTACTTTTCCTCCTATAGGAATACCCATTTCAGAACATTTTTCATACCATAAGTTAAGAGCCTGATCTAAATAAATTTGCCGAGCGAATTGGGTCAGACGATAGTGTTTGAGACGTATTCGGGAAATCCTGGATTCAAATCCCGGGCCCGAACAACATCATTGAGATTTTACAGATTTCCCTCAATCGTCAAGGAAAATTGTGGGTTGGAATTTTATTAACTGAACTTATTCGATCATGAACATAATTTAAATAGTTGTTCACAATAATACGTGACAGTAAACAGTGGATAACAGTAACCACATTGTAATACTATTGTAAAAGTCATTATGCTCATAAATAGTATATTACAATACGAGGTTGGGAAAACACTTCATAAACGTACGTTATACACAATTTTCTGCACGATAGTATTTTCAAAGTAATAAATAATAGTAAAATAATAAAATACTTGTTGGAAATATTTGTGTTCATTATAAACAATTGATTGACGTTAGCATTCTGGCCAATTTATATACGTTAAATGTCTAAAATAATTTAGTTGAGACGTCAGGTAGGCCGTGACACCAATCAAGGATAAAATAGCGGCAAGTACGAATTTACTGTTTTATATTGTTTCAAATAAAGTTAAGTTCATTTAAAATGCAGTGATTTGATTCGTATAATGTATATTAACAGTACCTTTTGGATATGTTTTTTGAATATACATTCTACGAAGCATACATAAAGGGCCGTGGTTTTACTTCCCGCTCTAGGTATGTAATTTGTAATATTACAGTGTAGTTAGTTATTTGTAGGTTGGCAACGCCGAAATTTTGAAAATTGAACTTTGAATCATGGTCGCCATTCGTGTAAGTACGACAGAACGCAATGCCGTGCAAAAATGTATTTTATAATGTGAGTGATACAACAGTATTTTTCTCACATAAAAACTAATGATTATGAGTCATTCTATCAATAACGTCTCAGATTAAGAGGTAAATTTAACTGATAGAATATCAGCATTGATTTACTGATACATAAATTATTAAAGAGAGAAAAAAATACTGAAGGAACTTAATGAAATAATTTCCTAAATCAAATCTTTAAAATACAGTTCTACAAAATCAGGCAATCAAATTCGATTTTATCCCCCAAAATAAAATACAGACCACGATTGTTATCTAGGTGCAATGTTGTTGCCTCACGCAGCTGATCCGGGTTCGAAATCAAGTCGAAACAAGTTTCCTGTATGAAGTTTTCTGAAATTTTTCCTCACCTACAAGACAAATGTCACAAAAATTTAAGGATCAAATGAACCCTGAACACCACGTAACTATCATATTCCCCCTGTTTAATACGGGTGTATGAGTCGAATGGTAGTTCTTGTATTAAATGCAAATACTGTCTCGATCAATCGGGGAGGTCCAACATTTTCTTGCGTGGTCAAAATAAGTATATGTGACCCAGAGTTAAAAATACTCTACCTACAGGTTATGCCCTGTAAACCACGTAAGGAGTGTGGCACGTTAACGTACCTACAAATAAAAGGAAAAGTGATTCCACTAGTCCACCTCTGTGGTCTCGAGGTAGCGCGCTGCCTTTTCACGCAGTGGGCCCGGGTTCCATTCCCGGTCGGGACAGGCTCCTCTGTGAGGTTTTTTTTCGGGGTTTTTCCTCACTTATAAGACAAATGTGAGGAAGCTTATGGCCCAACGGTCCCCGAAAATCATCCGGCCATCATCATCATCATCCTTCCTTCACCGGTGTGGTAAGCAGCTACGGGAAGCTACCACACCTGCAATATAGTAAAGCTGCAAACCATAGCATGAATATTTCTATGATTGCAGTGAAAGACCTTCCCTCGGGCAGAATTACTATGGATGGGTGGTGATCCCACTGCAGATCTCAAGAGGCCCTTGAGTTAGTAGACGGTTAAAGTTTCACCTTTGTAACAATCGGTACGAGATGTCCGCCGGGTTGTTAGACCTGCGTGACACCCGCCTTTTCTTTTCACCCAGAACAAGCGTAAGATACTTATTTTTGTTAGAATCTGAGTCGACCCCAGGACCATGGTGCCGCCAGAAGGTATGGACAGCTTAAAAATTCTGACACCAACTCCTGATCTTCCGGCTTATAAAGTATTGCCTTAACCAACTACGCTACGGCGTGTCCCCAAATTACCTACGAAGAGAAAGATCAAACTAATGCAGACACACACACGCGCGCACACGCACGCACACACACGCACACACACACACACGCGCACACACACAAGCACACACACACACACAAGCACACACACACACAAGCACACACACACACACAGAGGGAGAATATATTTATGTATATGTTAATAATTGTTTTTTATCTAAATTGGGGGGAAAAAATCAGAAATACAATCATTAGACAACAAATGAAACTCCAAAATTCAATACTAGATTTTGTTAGATAGAGAACTAGAATGGTATGGTGATTCCAGAGAAAAAATTGCCCCGACAATATTTGGAATGGATTCCACATGGGGAAAGGAAGAGAGATCGACCTAGATTTAAACGGATGGATGATATAAGAAGATGTATGAGGGAGATGGGTATGGAAGAATTGGAATGGGAAGATAGAGAAGAATGTAGAAAGAAAATAAAAATTTCAAGAGCTTTGGGGACAGGAAGCCGTTTTATTACATTGTAAACCTGTTTATAAATAAATAAAATTGCTTTTTAATTAAAATTCATAGTAGAACGTCTCTCAGTTATGATCTGAAACTTAAATAAATATGCAGTAATTCAATCAATCAAAGAACGAGACTTTAAAATATTGTTAATATGGATTCTGATAACAATGGTAGTAGAAATGTCTGGATTATGAAATACAAGTTGGTATTGGTAGGTACTGGTGTACCGGTACTTTGATCTATATCCCAAGGTGGTGATCGGCTTAACATTGCTAATTCAGCAATATCGTATTCTCCACTCGCGTCAATGTCAGTGAAATATTCATGTTGCATCAGTCATGTACAGACAGACATATTGACAAGAGAAGGCTCTTAGTTAACAACACCATGTTAGCTATAGACTAACTTGTTCATTAAATAAATTATTTGTAACGGCTTCCATATGTATCACATATCTTCAGCTCAATTTAACGGATAACATTTTCAGAATTTATTAGATAATCTCCAACTAATGCTTGCTATTATACATTACAGAGACTCTTTGTCATCCGAACTCTTAAAAAAAACAAAGTATATAAAACTGTTATTCTACAAGTCATGCTATACTAACTCACTTACATTATTGAACCCGTAAGTTCATGGCTGCGCGGACATAAGCTCTCCATACATCCCTATCCTGAGCTAATGTTTTCCTATCATTCCCTGTGTAATCTACTACCATCAAATCATAGTTAATGGTATTCTCCCACCTCATTCTTCGTCTACCTGGGCGTTTTCTCTCTAGTTTCCCTACAAGAAGCTTCCATGCCCGTCTGTCATTCTCCATTCGTGCCACATGTCCTGCCCATCGCAGTGTAAGAGACTTAACTGTAATTATATCTGGTTTCCTATAAAGGTCATGTAGTTCAATGTCATGTATCCTTCTCCATTCATCTGTCTCTTCATCTCTCTTTGGTCCAAACATTTTCCTAAGAACTTTATTCACAAATACTCGTAATCTTCTTTCCTCCCTTAAAGTAAGAGTTCATGTTTCGCATTCATATAATATAACAGGTAGAATAATATGGTGTCCAGCGCCGTAGCCGAGTGGTTAAGACAGGTAGCCTTGACGCAGAGCTACGGGACTTGCGCTGATTCGAGTCTCCACGGGGAAAGAAATTTTCTCATGGTATTTCACCCAGCATCGTGACGCATTTGGGTAGCTACAATAAGTAGCGGTTCCAGGTCGAGAAAACCAGTTATACGGCTGGGGGGCTCTACATGCTGACCACATGTCACCCCTACACTGGCAAGATAATCATCTACCTCTGTGATTGACACATGTGGATGTGAGGCCAGCAGCTGGCTGGTAGGCTAAGGGCCTTCTAGGCCTGTCGCGCCATGGAATTATAGAATAATAATTTTATATAGTTTCAATTTAACGTTTTTGAAAGGAGTTTGGACGTCAAGAGACCTGTAAAGCACAATAACACATCCATTAGAATTATATGCGATAGATAACCTATCACTGACGAACTTCCCAGCTATAGTATATTGATGCGAAACATGGAATCTTACATTAAGGGAGGAAAGACGATTACAAGTATTTGCGAATAAGGTTCGTAGGAAAATGTTTGGGTCAAAGAAAGATGAACAGACGGGGGAATGGAGAAAACTACATAATAGTGAACTGCATGGTATGTATAGAAAGCCAGATGTAATGAGAACAGTTATATCATGTAATTAAAATTCTAATTGAACAAGACTGATATATCAGGTATTTATATTAATATTAAAAAAAGCATTACTACATTACTTCAGTTGTGATTACAATGAATTTCAGAAGTATTGATAGTCTTCTTTTTAACAATGTTACAGTTCGACAGTCTCTAACAATGTAGGGACATATGTGTGTGTTTTTTTCTCTCTAATTCTCTGGATGTTATCCTTACTTTTAAGCAATTTGTGCACATGTAGCGAAGCAGGATGTAAGTCCTATAAAAGAGCTTTTATTGTCCCACGATATTCTGAGTCTGCCATTCAAGTGGATAGCGGTGAACCACTTGTGGCACGAGGTTAAGTGGAAACAGGAAAACGACAAGTGGAAAGAAAACGAAACAGAGAAGTACTTTCGTGAGATAAACTTTACCAGAACACCACTCCCAACAGTAGTGCTACTGTTTTCCATACAAAATTCCCATGCCATTTTTAAAACTGTCCTAGCAATGTATACATTTCATCCATGAGATATCAACCACATAGCTAAATAAATTAGTTTAATAAATAATGTATTCACAGATGTGACATTCCTTGAATTATTAACTAACTCACTGGTAATATTAAATCCATTGGTTCATGGCCGCACGGACATAAGCCCTCCATACATCCCTATCCTGCGCTAATGCTTTCCAATCATCCCCTGTATAATCTATTTCCCTCAAATCATGGTCAAAGTTATTCCCCACCTCATTTTTTGTCTACAAACCGTGCGTTTTCCCTCTGGTTTTCCCTCTGGTTTTCCTACAAGAAGCTTCCATGCCTCTATTTCATTTCCGATACGTACCACATATCCTGCCCATCGCAGTCTACGAGACTTAATTGTTCTTATTATATCTGGTTTCCTATAAAGACCATGCAGATCACTGTTATGAAGTCATCTCTATTTACCTGTGTGTTAATCTCTCTTTAGTCCTAAAAAAATTCCCAAGAACTTTATTCTCAAATACTCGTAATCTTTTTTCCTCCCTTGAAGTAAGATTCCATGTTACGCATCCATATAACATACCTAGGAAAATAGCGGTTTTATATATTTATTAATTGGGGGGACAAGAGTCCCTGTAATCCACATTAGCTTGCATTTCCATAATTGAGTCTATGTTTAACTTCTTTGTGCATCTCATTCCTATTTGTAAATTATTGTTCCTAAATATTTGAAGAAGTAACTGAATTCAAATAATTACAAATCCACTGCTAGGGTGCTACCTTTTCACGCAGCGGGTCCGGGTTCGATTCCCGATCGGTGCAAGATTCCTGGATGAGGTTTTTTCCTCGGGGGTTTTTCCTTACCTGTAAGACAAATGTCAGATAGATTTGAGGCCCAAAAGACCCTGAACATCATCTGACCATCATCATCATCCTTCACCTGGTGTGGAAAGTAACGGAAGCTACCACACCTATAATAAATACCCCAGTAAAGCTGCAAAGCAGAGCATGAAAATGATATGATTGCAGTGAAAGACTTGCAGAACACTAACTCACTTTAGAAATAGAATAATTACAAATAGGAATGAGATGCACAAAGACATGTTTTGCACGAAAATGCGTTCTGTCGTACTTACAGCACTGGTGACCATGAATGAAAGTTCAATTTCCCAAATTTCAGGATTGCCGACCTATAAATAACTAAATAACTACGAGTATATCGTAATATTAGAAACTGCCTACCTATTGCGGGAAGTAAAACCATTACCCTTACGTATATTACGTACTATGTATGTACAAAAATATATGCAAAATGTAGTTTTAATACATTATACGAAACACATCACTGCATTTTAAATTGGTAACTGAACTTTATTTGAAACAATATAAAACAATAAATTCTTACTTGCCGCCATATTATTTCTGATTGGTGTCACGACCTACTGTAGTCTCAGCTAAATTATTTTCGGCATTTGCCTTGTAAACTTTGGCCAGACTGTTAACGTTAGTCAGTTGTTTATAATGAACGCATATATTTCCAAAATATATATTATTTTACTATTATTTATTATTTTGAAAACACCATAGTGCAAAAAAATTAATGAACAATGCAAGATTGAGAAGTGTTTTCAGAAGCGAGGAAATGATTGAAAACTTCGCTATCGCTAGGATTTTAATCATTTCCTCACTTCTGTAAAAAAAACTTCCCAACCTCGCATTGTAATACCTATAGGCCTACTAAACGTACGCTCAATTCTACGGAGGGTTGTTACTGATCTCTGATAACAAATGATTTTTAAGTTTTACCTTAAGAAAAGCCGTGTCTCCACCATCGAGCATGCTCTAATAATTAGAGCATTATTGATGGCTCTTCACCCGAGCTGTGGTTCGGCATCGGAGTTTCCGCTGCAGAAGACTCTTACGCAGCACAGCCTTGTCTAGAAGTTCCCACTCCTCTGTATACGCTTTCCAGAGACCGTGTATTGTTCGAGGACGCCTGTTTCCCAGTGCCCTTTTGAAGAGTCCAAAGACACAAAGACCATCGGCGATGCATCAGGAGACTTCACTGGGATGTTACTGAATGGGATAGCATGTATTCCAGTTTCCTGCTTCATTTCTCCAGGAATGTCAGGGTTGAACTCGAAGTGTGACTGGAGGCCTTGTCTTGGTGCACCCAGACTTGGTTTTTGTCTGTACCATAGAGAGCTGGGATTTCAGTCGGGTAAATTGGAATGAGAACTTCTTCCTGGTAGTACTGGGAGTTGATTTTGGCCTTTTTAGCTACTCTACGAATGGTCAGTTTTTCATTGTAGCAATATCCCGCGATGACCATAAATCCCTTGGAGAAACTTTCTCTGCATTCGGCATACCACTTTTGAAATTTTTTTCACCCCTTTCTCTATAGTAAATTTCCCGGGGTTTGTTGCAGTCTCCTAGATAAACATATGCTTCATCAAGTGTGACCAAAAATTTCCATTTTTCTCCTGCCAGGTGCTTTTCATAGTTTCCTGCTGTTGGTGCAGCATTCGGCAATGTGACGTGGCAACAATTTATGAACCCTGCTTTTGTGGCGCTTCTCCATGTTTAAATCTTTGTTTATTATGGTGTTTACAGTTTTAAGGGATATTCCCAATCTGTTCACAATCACCCTTTGTGTGGCAGGGTTACCACCAGAGATAAGGACCTTGACCTTTCTGATTACATCTGGGGTGCGGGTAGTAGCAGGTCGTGGATTTGCCCGTTTTTTTTTCCCCCTTTTGGAATTAATCCCAAGCGACCCTTTCTCTTTTTATTAAGCACTGAGCTAATTCCACACTTTGACACCATAAAATTACGTTTTTGCAAGCCTCAATAATCGCGGAATAACTATAATTAGCGTCGGAAAGGGCAGTAATGATCCCTTCCCAAAACGGGTCTATCTGATTATGCATTATGAGAGGAACACTCATGCGAGTATAACAGAAGCAGCACACTGACTGGTTGGATCACCTCGCACGCTCCTGTCCTGATGACTCACACTTCAACGTCACAATCTACTTGGCAAATCGTTATCAGAGATCGGAAACAACCCTCCCTATAAATGCATGCTATTATGAATTACAAATTCTCCCAAAATAATATTAAACTTCTTCTTCTTCTTATTCCTTTCCAGGATTAGGTCAATGCGACCTGTTCAGGTCTCAAGTCCATCGTTTCCTTGGCCGTCCCAAAGATGTTTTTCCATGTGATTTGTAGTTGTTGATCTTTTTGGGTAATCTTGTGTTATCCATTCTGTCTAAATGTTCTTTCCATTGGTATTTGTGCTCTTCTAGTTTATCGAGTATTGAAAATATCTCCAGTTCGTTTCTTATTGAATCATTGAGTAATCTATCCATGTGTGTACATCATTTTACAGATCTTAAAAATTTAATTTCAGCGGCTTGAATGTGTGAGATATATATATAAGGCTTAACTCTTTTTCTATACTAGATAATTTAAATATACAATTTGTATTATTTTATTTTATTCTTTTTCGACACGCGAACCCCTTCCACAACGATTTGAATTGAGTTAACCACTGACTTTTAAATATACATATACAATAAGACATACATAAAATGTTTATTATTATTATTATTATTATTATTATTATTATTATTATTATTATTATTATTATTATTATTATTATTATTGTGTCCACCGCTGTGGTCTCGAGATAGCGTGCTGCCTTGTCACGCAGCGGGACCGGGTTCGATCCCCGGTCGGGACAGTTTTTCTGGGTGAGGTTTTTATCGGGGTTTTTCCTCACGTGTAAGACAAATGTCAGGAAAACTTTAAGGCCCAAACGGTCCCCGAAATCATACGGCCATCATCATCCTTATCACTATCATCATCCTTATCACTATCATCATCCTTATCATTATCATCATCCTTCACCGGTGTGGAAAGCAACGGGAAGCTACCACACCTACAATTCCCTAGTAAAGCTGAAAGCATAGCATGAAAATGCAGTGAAGGACCTGCCTTCGGGCAGAATTACTAACGGATGGATTATTATTATTATTATTATTTTATTATTATTATTATTATTATTATTATTATTATTATTATTATTATTATTATTATTATTATTATTATTATTATATTATTATTATTATGACAATGACGCAGAAATGAAGGCAATAATAATAGCCTAACTTTGAAACCCGACATTAAAGAAAAGTTTTGGCGAACCCCTTGAAATGTTTTGCGAACCCCCTGGTGGTTCGCGAACCACAGGTTGTAACCCGATGCTCTAACAATGTCATAGCGCGTGTAGGGTATTTAGCTGCATCCAGTAGTGTTTGTCAAGACACGTGTTTCCTAAACAAGATCACTGATTTAATTTTAATGACCCTATGAAATGGTGATTATGATGAAATGGCTCTGGTAACGAAAATCCAACAAAGCATCTTCCTTCAGGACTTGAATAAACCCCAGTAAGTTTGGTCAGCATGAGGGTTTTTAACCGGGGACCTCTCGAGCACGAGTCTGAAATTGCTGAAACCTGAACCAACCTGTAAATAGTTTGATTTCTGTTGACTATTTTACCGATATTAAACGTCCCGTGTCTACTTTAGAAACAACATTAAGGGTGGTGATGGGTGAAATTTCTATTTTCTACATTTGTTAAACTATATACGTACTTGTTTGTACACACATTCAGGTCATAATAGTTAATATTATATTAAAGTTTCATCCTTCTAGGCTTGAAGGTTTTTTTGAGTTATTGAAGAAAATCCATTTAAAAATATGCATAATAAATTTTTAGTAAGTCCCATATTTTTTTAGTAATTTTTTTTTTCTACACGACAACTGACTTATTTATAACAACACCATGCATTAACTTTTGTATATCATTATAATAAAGGGAAGAAAAAATGTATGCATCCTCTGCATACGATTTTTTTTAATTACTACACATATTTTATTTTTATTTAAAAACTATCAACGCTGTTTCAAAATTCATGCATAGAATTATTAGCCATAGTGTGTGGGACATGTAGTTACAATTTTGTGCTTCTATAATTAAATTTGTCAATGCTATTTTGATTTGAATGTAATGAAATGCAATGAAAATAAAAGTATGAAAAAGCCAATTTGAAAGTTTGCATGCAGTTAAATTAGAATGTAGCCTACATGCCCTCCTACAGTCATTAGGGAGACTTACAAGCGCCATAGGACACTGAAACTTCGCCAACTTATACTTTAACGTACGTAGTATTTTTTAATACAAAAAACAAAAAAATGCTAAAGTTGACCAAAAATGTCGTAAATTTCACTCATCACCCCCCCCCTTAAAATGTTTCTTGGCGTGTTATAAAGTTTCCTGACATTTGTCGTACAGTTGAGGAAAAACTTCTAAAGGCAGCAACGGTACCCCAAAACCAAAGTGGTGGACAGAATTAAGTTACATTATTTACATAGAATATTAATATATTTCTTATAACAAGTCAATATTAATATAATTTATAATAAAATTCGTTAGAGGTAAATAGTCACAAAATAAAATATAAAGATAAGTTCCTAACAGGTGCTGAAGATGGAAGTCGGCTTTTTCGAAAGGCCTAAAGTTTAAAAAATTAACTTAGTTGACGGCGACACCTGCCAAGTACTTATTTAAATATTTTTTATGCACAAGTTTATCTCTTCTCATTTATAAATATTGTGTCTCTACGTGGGATAATGGTACTCTCTTGCGCGATTTGTTTAATTTAGTTACGCTTATTTCCCTACATATGGTAAGCAAGTGACATGTGGTTAGCTCATCGCCTTAAAGATATACCTAATTGGTAACTCTCGATCATTATCGTTTTCTCTTTATCAGCTCCTGCTTTTGTGGTAAAAAAAGCTCCTTTTTAATATTCTGAATATACCAGAGCATTATTGTGCAATGACTGACTCTCCAACAAATACATTGATTATAGAAAATAATGAAGTGATTGCTTGATTTTACTGAGTTGTTTACTAAAAAAAAATAATAACCTATAATGTTGGTTATAATATACAGTTTCACGAGTTTCATTATTTCTCCACTAGGGTGCATTCTTGTAATATTGCGATCGTATTTGGCAATAAACAATATGATCAAGTTATAGTGAATAAACAAACTCACATTTCTGATTTGTTTTCTAACATCACCGTTTACATTAAATATATAAATATTTTAAAATACCGATAACTGTATATAAATAATGATTTGTGAATAAACAGCTTAATTTTATTCGTTAAATAGTCCTAACAAATGCCATTCTTGAATAGTAAATCTTCTAGATAAATTCACTTTCGTGACTCGTGAATTTATCGATGATTTGGAAATCATTTCTGATATTACTTATGATAAATGTAAATTTTATGAAAAAATAACTAAACATCGGTATTTCTCTAAAATATCAAAGGTTCCCATGATATATAATTCCTGGACCTACTCCTGCCAACCTGAAAATATCATAACTGTTGGTTGACGGCTGTGTGTGCCCTGAATCTGATAGTCTGAACTGCTAGGTTTACAATAGCACCCTAATCGAAATTCCAGGGTTATAACATGGAGCCCACATAGCGGTGTTTGCCAAATCAATATCGACAGCAATACCAGGAGGAGATTTGAACTTCATGGACCTGTAAAATAACGTCAATTACAGATTTGTGGGTGGATTTGAATTTATGGGCAACTAAATTAATATATGAGATCTATGTTGACAGTGGGGTCGATACCACATGTTGCCAGCAGGCTGATTGGGATGGATGCTCCCAGAGAAAGTCACTTGCAATCTTATAATTCCATTTCATTTCAGAATATCAATCACAACTACATAACCTCAATTATCCAAATTTCACGTTTACCATTTTCAAAATTAAGTCTTAATACTAATAAACTGAGAAGCTGAAAATATTTCCCCTTTTAATTGCATATGATTAATAAATGAATTCACTTTTCCCATGACTGTAAAAAAATAATAACTGCTACCGAATCACAATGGTTCTGTTGAAGCGACGAAAGACAAATAAAATATTATTATTTATTATTATTATTATTATTATTATTATTATTATTATTGTTATAAAAATAATACAATAAGAGAATTAATGAAGGTAGAAAAGGAATTTGTACAAGAGATTGAAGAAATCCAACTAAGGTGGTATGGACATATAATGAGAACAAGGGACACAGAAACAAACAAAGAAGTATTGAAATGGATGCCTCCTGGAAAAGGGAAACGTGGTAGACCAAAGCCAACGTGGACAAAGGAAATTCAAGACAACATGAAAAAGAGAAATATGACAGAAGCATACACCTAATACCGGGAAGCGTGGAAGAAAAAAAAAAAAATTTTTTTGGTTGAGGATATCTGTGTAAATAACAGAAACAATCCTGAAATAAAAATATATTATTAATATTATTAAACTAGAATGGTATAGTCTTACGCAGAATGCCAGAGACAAGATTACCCAGAAAAGTTTTGGAATTGATTCCACTTGGAAAATAAAAGAGAGGTCGACCTAGACAAATGGATGGATGATATAAGAAGAGGCGTGAGGGAGATAGATCTGGAAGAATTGGAATGCCAGAGACAAGATAACCCAGAAAAGCTTTGGAATTGATCCCACTTGGAAAAGAAAAGAGAGGTCGACCTAGACAAATGGATGGATGATATAAGAAGAGGCGTGAGGGAGATAGGTCTGGAAGAAATGGAATGCCAGAGACAAGATAACCCAGAAAAGCTTTGGATTTGATCCCACTTGGAAAAGAAAAGAGAGGTCGACCTAGACAAATGGATGGATGATATAAGAAGAGGCGTGAGGGAGATAGGTCTGGAAGAAATGGAATGCCAGAGACAAGATAACCCAGAAAAGCTTTGGATTTGATCCCACTTGGAAAAGAAAAGAGAGGTCGACCTAGACAAATGGATGGATGATATAAGAAGAGGCATGAGGGAGATAGGTCTGGAAGAATTGGAATGCCAGAGACAAGATAACCCAGAAAAGCTTTGGATTTGATCCCACTTGGAAAAGAAAAGAGAGGTCGACCTAGACAAATGGATGGTTGATATAAGAAGAGGCGTGAGGGAGATAGGTCTGGAAGAAATGGAATGCCAGAGACAAGATAACCCAGAAAAGCTTTGGATTTGATCCCACTTGGAAAAGAAAAGAGAGGTCGACCTAGACAAATGGATGGATGATATAAGAAGAGGCGTGAGGGAGATAGGTCTGGAAGAAATGGAATGCCAGAGACAAGATAACCCAGAAAAGCTTTGGATTTGATCCCACTTGGAAAAGAAAAGAGAGGTCGACCTAGACAAATGGATGGATGATATAAGAAGAGGCGTGAGGGAGATAGGTCTGGAAGAATTGGAATGCCAGAGACAAGATAACCCAGAAAAGCTTTGGAATTGATTCCACTTGGAAAAGAAAAGAGAGGTCGACCTAGACAAATGGATGGATGATATAAGAAGAGGTATGAGGGTCATATGTCTGGAAGATTTGGAATGCCACAGACAAGATTACCCAGAAAAGCTTTGGAATTGATTCCATCTGGGAAAGGAAAGAGAGGTCGACCTAGACAAATGATGGATGATATAAGAAGAGGTATGAGGGAGATAGGTCTGGAAGATTTGAAATGGGAAGATAGAGATGAATGGAGAAAGAAGATAAAATTTTAAAAAGCTTTGGGCACAGGACTATACTTTATTACATTGTCAACTTGTTTATAAATACAATTATTATTATTATTATTATTATTATTATTATTATTATTATTATTATTATTATTGTGATTATTATTATTATTATTATCATTATCATTATAATATAATAATGATGATGATTATTATTACTCCTATTACTATTATTATTAGATCGTGGAGCTTGTTCCACAATGCTGATGACTTACTTGTACTGGTACGAGAAAAAATGAATATTAGATATTCAGTAGTAGATTATATGCACACGTCCTTGGGGCTTGTACGTTTGGAGAATCACTGAGAAACATTCGGAACCACACTATTCGAAACATGATGCCAGCCTTGCGAGATTATGGATACACAGTTTGTGAGGAAATTTATGGTGTGACAACTAATGGAAGTAACAGACAAATATATATTATTGCATTTAGACCATCTTCTAAAATTGGTATGATATTAGATCCCACAATCCGTTATGAGACTCATAGTGGTCAACCTGAGGAAGTTGACTGTGAAAAGAAAGTCATATATGAGCCAACAATTGACTATTACAAAGATAAATACCAATTAGATACTATAACTGTCACAGGATTGATGATCGGGGCAAGAGGTACTATACCAGGATTCTTAGCTAAATTTTGGAATTTCTTAGATTTGGACAGGGTGTATCTTCTAAAATTGCCATCGCTGCCATTAGAAGATCAATTTTAAGAAACCATCTTTACAAAATTTCTACTGTACAGTATGTATACTTCAATTACAATTTGAATTTTTTAAATGTATTTACAAAATTTATTTCATCAATTTCGAAAATTAATTGTCTGTATCACTTTGTCCTTGAGGCAATCGTCTAATGAGGAAGTTGTATATAATAATATCATGAAAAAATAAGCAATTAAATTTATATGAGCATGTACGACGAGTGCAAGAAGATAGGTTACCCAGAAAAATATTGATATTGTGTTGTATCGGAGGAGGCCTTGACTTTGAGCTGATCACTCATTCAGGGAGGTCCTCCATGTCCATATGTGGTCATAAAAGTATGTATGTGATCCATAGTTAAAAACCCACACCGGAAAGGTCGTGCCACTGTAACGCCCAGATGGCATGTGACACATAAAAGTACCTGTAAGGTAAGAGGTTAAACTCAATTAATGGAATGAAATGTTAAGTATAATAAAGTAAAAGTGAACCCACTACAGGCCAGAGGAGACCTTTTGGATAGTAGGAGGTTAAGGCTCCCACTTTTTTCTAGACAATTGACATTTGATGTCAGCCGGGTTGTCAGCCATGCGTGACGGTCACCTTTTCCCCCAGAATGAGCGTCTGGAATTCATTTCCGTTAGAAGCTGAGTTAACACCAGGGCATGGCGCCACCGGAAGGTTTGGGTAAGTTTAAAAATCCAGAACCCACCGGGATTCGAATCCTCAACCTTCCGGGTTTTAGTGTATTGCCCTAACCAACTACGCTAAGGTGTGCCCGAAGAACTTTAATATCTAGGGTAAATAAATAATATTTGATTTACTCATCTAATAGTATTTGTATGTCAGATATAATAAGAACAGTTAAGTCTCGTAGACTACGATGGGAAAGACATGTAGCACGGATGGGGAATGTAAGACGTGCATAGAAGCTTCTTGTAGGAAAACCAGAGGGAATACATCCAGTTGGTAGACCAAGAATGACGTGGGAGAATAACATTAACTAAGAGGGAATTAGATTATACAGGGAATGATTGGAAAACATTAGCTCAGGGTAGGGATGCATGGAGAGCTTATGTCCGCGCGGCCATTAACTTACGGGTTCGATAGTGTCAGTGAGTTAGATAGTTAATTTGTATATTACAGACCTATACACTGTTAGAAATTTCATCATCACATCAACAATCACGAATTAGGACCAATTTGCCCCATCCAGCAGTCTTTTAAGAGGTCTTCCTGGTCGACGATGTCTTTTGCATCATCATTTTTTGGAATTCTTGAAGTCTTTTACATGGTCTAGCCAGTTTAATTTATATCTGTTGAGTTTTCCTTCTACTGATTCTACTTCTAATTGTTCTAAAATTTCTTAATTCTCTTTTTGATCTAAAAATAAGTGTATCCTCCTGTCTCCTGAGTAATTTCATTTCAGATGTTTTGATTCTGCTCCTGTCTCTTTTTTCTTAATGTCCACATCTTACTTCATTATAAAAGAGAGGGCAATACTAAAGTATTATATATTTTTATTCATGTGGATTTTTGTACTAATTTAGTTTTTAATGTAGTATTTATTATTCTTAAGAAGTTATTTTGTTAGATACGTGTTTCTATGAAACCTGGTCAGTACGGATTGTTTTTCGTACGGTAACAAACATGAACTTGAAAGAGTTGAATGTTTCGGAAGTTCAAGTGGAAAAATTAATAAAAATATTGTGCCATTAAGAATACTAATACAGGAAACATGGAAGCACTTATCCTGTACAAAGTTAGTATTTTGATTTTTTAATAAAATTCACCACGAAGTGATAAATTTTGAGGTAATGCAGGAGGTTTGAGCAATGTTATGTTACAATATTAACGGTAGTAGTTCATTTGAATTTGAATCACTCTGCCAACGGATATCTGTAATCTCAGAACACCCCACCATGCACATGTACTCCATGTTATTCTACTACAGTCTTCCTCAAAATGTTTTACCCAACGATAACTTTAACAACATTCTAGAGCTTGCAATTCAATATGACATAATTTATATAGCTAGAACAAAAATATCAAATGGGAAAAACAGACTGAAATCAATAAAAAATAGAGAAAAGTACAAAAGTCTATAATTTAACTAAACAATTAAATACCAAGCAAAATTTGTTTAAATATCAACATTTTAGAGAGAGTTAATGAGTTACTTATTTAGGATATAAACTCTCTTTTGTTCAAAATTTGGATTTATCAGAGAAAATTGTGAAATTCAACAAATCAATGGGAATCATTAATAGAGTTTTAAAACCTTCATTAGTGCAAAAATCAACTCGTACTCGTCTTTATCAAATAATGGCTCGACCAGTCCTATGTTATGGGAGTGAAGCGTGGACTATAAGGACGAGAGATGAAAGCAGACTAACGGCTTGTGAGATGAAATTTATGCGCCGAACAGCTGGCTACACCTAATGGGATCGAAAGAAAAATGTAGAAATCCTTCAAGAACTTAATGTGTCACCAATACTGGACTGCATCTCCAGATATCAGCTAAAGTGGAAGGAACATGTCTCAAGAATGGCTAGATCCAGGATCCCCAAGGCAATAATGAACTACTGTCCAAATGGGAAACGGTCACTTGGTCGACCTATGAACAGATGGCACGAAAACCGCTTTCTCAGGCCGTAACAGTTCTTCTAGGACTAATACCTGGCAGGATGATGACGATGATGATTAATATGGAATAAAGAGATACCCACCAAGAGTAAAATTGCAATGTATAAAACTTATTTCAAACCAGTACTAACACATGCAACTAAGACTTGGACATATGCAAAGAAAGACTTGAGCAGAATCCAAGCTACAGAAATGAAATTCTTACGTGGAATGGCACATAAAACAAAGAAAGATAGAATAGGGAGTAACATAATCAGGAAGGTATGAAGTGTAGAAAAATTAACAACATACATAGAAAAAAAAAGTAGACTAAAATGGTTTGGATATTTAAAAATAATGGAAAAGGAAAGACTACCACATAATACACTGTTAAATCACAAAATACAAGGAAAACGACCACGAGGAAGAAGGATTAACCAAGTGAAGAAAAATCTACAAGAGAGAGGATACGACTGGGAAGAACTAAAAAGAAGCAAAGCATGGGAAGATAGAGATGGTTGGAGACATATTTGGAGTCGGCCTTCTGAAAGGAGGACACGATAAGAGGATGATGATTCTGGAACAAAAATATTAAAAAGGGGAATTCTAATAGCCTTAAAATGCGTCCAGAATATTATGCAGTATAAAGATGAAAATACGAGCATGTACTTGTTATAATTGTATATTAATCTGGTATATATATATATATATATATATATATATATATATTTATTTATTTATTTAATGACGCTAATGAACAGTACCATTTAAATTAAAAACCTTAAAGCATGTCCTTAAACGGAATGTTAAAATCTTAAAATTCGTAGGGTCAAGTGGGGGAATATCGATCACTTTAGCAATTAGTCGAATAGCTCAATATTATTCGTAAAAAAGAATGTGTTAATATTTTAAAATTCGTACCTGATAAAACAATCGTTCACAACTATATTAAATTCTCTTATATAACGTCGTCACACTTTTAAAATCTAGGTATTTCAATGGACATGCTCCATCTTCAGGATTTCTCATGGTACATCGAAAATTACGATCTCTAGAGCGATTTTTAAATTTTCGTATCAGGTGAACACATACACCTATTGGTTTTAAAACATATTAGTTAGCGGCAAAACACTCGCCATACCTGAAAACCTGTTTGTAGAAAATTCCGAGTCAATCGAGAGACTATTTTTAGAGTTTTGCGTGCACAAATATACGCAGGCTCAATTTTAATATATAAGATTACTCTCGGTTTTTTTCTAAAATTATTAATTAAGTTCGCCATAGTTTTCGTATTTTGGAGAAACTTCTTTCCGTTTTTGCAAATATTGCAGTAGAAGCTACTCGAATCTTCCATTTTTTTGCCTTTTTGCAAAATCGTCAGTTAAGGGAAATTAAACATAGTGTAAATATCAATAAAACTAAATATATGGTCACACATAGAAATACATTATATAATGGAAATGGACAACTAATGACAAATGAGGGAAATTTTGAGGAAGTGGCTGAATTCAAATACGTAGAAACAATAATCACAAATAGGAATGAGACGTACAAAGAAATTAAACATAGGCTCAATTCTAGAAATGCATGCTGTTATGTAATACCGGGACTCTCGACGTCGCAAATCTTTTCAAAAAGCGTTAAACTGAAAACATATAAAACTATTATTCTACCAGTTATATTATATGGATGCGAAACTTGGACTCTTATTTTAAGGGAGGAAAGGAGATTATGGCTATCTGAGAATAAAGTTCTTAGAAAAAAGTTGGACTAAAAACAGATGAACAGACAGGTGAATTGAGAAGACTACATAACATTGAACTACACGGTCTTTATAGGAAGCCAGATATAATAAAAACAGTTAAGTCTCGTAGACTGCAATGGGCAGGACATGTGGCATGAATGGGGAATGAAAGAGAGGCATGGGAACTTCTTGTAGGGAAACCAGAGGGGAAAACGCCCAGTTGGTAGACCAAGAATGAGATGGGAGAATAACATTAACTATGATTTGAGGTAAGTAGATTATACAGGGAATGTTTGGAAAACATTAGGTGAGGAAGGGATGTAGGCCTATGGACAGCTTATGTCCCCGATGCCATAAACCTACGAGTTCGATAGTGCCAGTAAGTTAGTTAGTGAAATAAACATTATTGGTTAGAGGGCCCATCTTGGGCTGCTGTTGTACCATTGATGACGATGATTAAAACACTGGTTCTGTGCAAATATAATCTCTCTGACGTTATAGTTATTCCATTTCTTGAAAGCGAGAAGTGTCTGAAACACAAACCTATCTGTTATATCAGTGGATAACAGTTCTCTCTAAATGTGAACAAGTTGAAATAATTTGCAACATTCACGAGTGTATCATGCAACTAACGATGTATTGATGTGAAACCATGAATATACGTCAAATAGAGTTGTGGGGAGATGTTCTTTATGCTGGTTAATCAACTTCCATTCATAAACTTGTCATCAAGCTCTTTTTAATAACGCTCTATCCCCTGTGCAGATTATAAACTCTAATATAAACCTTTCATTATTTAAATACACAAATAAAAATATTTATCTCTATTTTTAAACATAACATATTTTATCTTTATTGGATAACCGAAATATAAATAAATAAAAATATGGTTAAACTCTACAACCTGCCACGCAACATTTTAAAATTCCTACATAAACTCCTGTCAAATTTTATTCTTAGGGTTTCATTTTCCAAATTATTTTCCAACAATTACAATGCTTTTTATTATTTTTAAAACTATTATTTCACTATTTTTTTCTATGATATTTAATTAACCAGGAAGTGAAGAAGATATTTAAATACATAAAGACGTGACAGCCATATTGATTTTAACGAATATTCTATGCAACAACAAAGATGTGTTACAGTGCAGCAAGCATAGAGTATGTACTAATTAACTGTAAAATTTAACTTCAGAATTTCAGAACTTACTATTTATTTTTGAGGGTTGCGTTCTTTCACAGGTTAGAATGTTTAAATTACGTTAAGTTAGCTTTCAGGTTCGTTAAATATCGTGCATATGTTGACTGCAACCCGTGATTCCACAGTGTAAACAGCTTCGCGTTTGTTGACGCATGCGCATGGTGTATGATTGGAACTTTTAAAGTATTTCCAAAGATATATATCACTATTTTCAAATATAAAATGTTTTATCGTTTTGTTGGATAATCGAAATATAAATATGTAATACTTTAAGGAGGATAGTCGATATAAATAGAAACAATTCTACTTAAATTCTCATCTTAACTGTAATTCCTCACAATTTTTATCACTTATTTGAATGATGAGGATCTATAGATTAAAATCCATTCAACATTCATCCTATAAATTGATTTCAACCATGTTTCTTAATGATTTGTTCATTTGGCCATACCATGGGCGAGTGGTCTAAGGCATCGTACCTTATCGCAGAAGTACGGGCCCGCATTGGTTCGAGTATCCATGCAGGAAGATATCTTCTCACAAATTTTGACCAGTGTGTGGTACCAGTGTCAATGTACATCATAAATAATTTCATACCTACAGCCCTAGGAGAAGGTATGTAATATTTTATTCAAACATTATTTAATATATTAAGATACGCTTTAACAATGTTGTAATACGCGCTAATTAATTGTATGATCAAATAAAATTACGCAATGAATAAAAAAATCACTTGGCCTAGAAGAAAAGGTAATATTTAACATAAAAAAAATTACACTCAGCAACAAAAAATAAACTTTTTTTTTTGTCCCAGAAAGAAAAAATATGCGATTCTGATAGTGTTTTTTCTCCTGAATTCAAATATGATATCGGTTTTTCTCCATCATGCATAATTTCAAGCTACATTCGTAACTACTCAATATTCGAACATTAGGACTCACCTAGAAAGTAAGAAATTACTATTTTCTGCTATATTTCGCCTATGGAGCATCCCTCTTGATGGTCGAACAATAATCGGCCAGCATATTACGATTCCATTTGCCTTGATATCTCTTTCGCATAGCTGAAACCATTTGAGTTTAGCTCATTTGGTTTTATTTTACAATGGACAAATGGACGAAAAAAGTTTATTAAAAATTATTATTTAAATCCATTAATTGAAATTGAAATAAAAAACTGTGGGTGATGGAGAAATTCCGAATACATATTTCAAAACATGATAAAAAACTGCATTATGTACAACTACTGGTACTCATGAGACAAAAATCATGTTGACTAGTGTTATATAAGTTATTTTGTTATATGAAACATGGATTTTAATTTATCAGGACATTAATTAAATATTTAGAAATATTTTAAAAATTAATTTACAACTTCAATGCTGGACTTAATGTATGAAGATGATTAGAGATAAAAACGGTTATTGAAGACAAAAACCCAAGGTCTGTAAAGTTCCCATAATAGAGAAAGTATATTTTCAAATCATTTAGGCTATATATAGACTTACATTTTTTAAAATTTAATGAATCTGGTAATAATTCACATTCATGTTTCATATAACAAAATGTTAATTTAGATAATTTTTATGTTAAATAATTGCTGCTTTTTATTCTAGGCCAAGTGAGTTTTTTTTTATTCATTACGCAATGTAGCTACATTTAACACTTAATTAGCGCATCTTACAACATTGTTAAACCGTGTCTTAACATAACTCAGGTCATTAGCGTCGTAATTCAAATCTGGGCATGAAAGGGCTGAAACATTTTGTTCAAAATCGTGTTTTTGCTGGCTTGAGGTTTATTACATGTCGTAAACCTACGATTTGGAATATACGCTTTATTTACTTTCCTACGGATGGATTTTTATGACCTTAAAAATCCACTGAACCCAGTTGAGTGAACCCAAGAACTTTGAAACCAGGACGATTATGATAACCTATGGTCTACTGAGAGGGCGGCAGGCTCCAGGTTGAGAAAACCAGGTACAGTATATTGTTTTGGGGGATCCGACATGACAATCATTCTGCGTTTCACCACTATACCGGCTGTATGATCGTCCACCATTGTGGTTAACGGACATATGCATGTGAAGCCAGCAGCTGGTAGCTAATTCAAGGACTTTAATACCTGACGCCATGGAGACGAAGCAATTATTCACATTCTTTAATTACACTGTTCAACATGATTTTTGTCTCATGAGTACCAATAGTTGTACTTAATGCAGTTTTTTTATCGTGTTTTCAAATATGTATTCGGAATTTCTCCATCACCCACCGTTTTTTTATTTCAATTTCAATTAATGGATTTAAATAATTATTTTTTAATAAACTTTTTTCGTCAATTTGTCCATTGTAAAATAAAACTAAATGAGCTAATTCAGGAGATTTCAGCTATGGAAAAGAGATATCAAGGCAAATGGAATCCTAATATGCTGGCCGATTATTGTTGTACCATCAAGAGGGATGCTCCACAGGCGAAATATAGCAGAAAATCGTCATTTCTTACTTTCTAGATGAGTCCGAATGTTCGAATATTGTGTAGTTGCGAATGTAGAAAATATTAAAGTGTTCGAAATAATAAAATTCCTGTCTCTCGGAAACCTTGCGTGATGGAGAAAAAATACTATCAGAATCACATTTTTTTTCTGATAAAAAAGTTTCTCTTTTGTTGCTCAGTGTTATTAATTTTAACTATCTTCGAATTTCATGTTTATAAGTTATTTCAACGATTAACTGAACTATGTTTCTTTGAATGGACAATCTACCATTGCATGCCGAAACTTACCTTGAAATATCTTTCAGAGAGGCGTTGTGATGTACCAAGGCCGTGAGCAAAAAATATATATATATATATATACCGCTTTTAACTGCAAGGCACTAAAATCCAGCGTCAAATCTCTCATTTTGAACTGTAGGGAAGTAATACAACTCTTGAATTTGTAGATTGGATAACCTTTACTACCAGCCGTCCGCCCCTTGTCCCGCTTTACTCCACTCCGCTCTTATTCAAGCAAGGATGTCCAACTGCTCCGTGCAGTGGGTTGCCATTACTGGATTCTGGCTTCGATTTATGTGCTATGCTGTTAAAAGTGGCAGATAATTTTCTTGACACGGTTTTGGTACATCACAACGCTTCTCTGGGAGAAATTTTAAGGTAGATTTCGACATGCAATGGGTGACAGTTCCCTTGTTAGATTAGTTGGAATGAGCAATTGATCTAAATTGAGACCCTTAGAAGTCAAGGGATATGAGTAACAGAAGGTCAGTTTTGAGTAAACGATGTTCAAAGTTGACACACTCCAAATGTGAATGTCTTAGCAGTTTTCTTTTCAGCCACTAGATTTCAGCACCTGGCAGATTTTTACCGCTAAACTTTACAAGTGACGCGACTTTTTTAAATTCCTTCATAAACTCCTGTCAAATCTTATTCTTACGGTTTAATTTTTCAAATTATTCCCCACAATTTACAACGAGAACTGAGTTAAATATATATCCATTAAATAATAAAATCAAAGAATATAAAATGGCTTAGACATGTAGAAAGAATGAAGAGTAACAAGATTACCAAAAGCAGCATTTAACTACAAGCCAAGAGGTTCAAGGAATGTAGAAAGTCCAGTGAAAAGATGGACAGAACAACTGTGAGGCGGAACAGGCATTTTGCCTAGCCCGTGAAGTGAAGTGAAAAAGAAGAAGAAGAAGAAGAATTTGCAATGATTTTTACATGTTTTATAACGATTATTTGAATAGTTTTTTCACGATATTGAACTACATGGAGTCGTGGAAGCCATATTAATTTTAACGAATATTCTATGTCCCATTGCAGCCAACATAAAGTCCGTACTAATTAGGTTACATTAAATAAAATCAGCGTGCATTTTTTAACAGGTTAGAGTACATAAATTGCGTCAGGTTAGCTTTTGGGTTGGTATTTCACAGGTTAGAATATTTAAATTGCGTTAGGTTAGCTTTTAGGTTTGTTGGCAACGCGAGTTCAAATATCGTGTATATGTTGGCTGCATCCCGTGATTCCATAGTGTAATCTGCTTCGCATCTGTTGGCGCATGTGCATGGTGTATGACTGGAACTTAGAAACAATTTTTCGCGTCACATGTTGTAAAGTATCTCGTAGACTGCGATGGGTAGGACATGTGGTACTAATGGGGAATGAAAGATGTGCATGGAAGCTTCTTCTTGTAGGAAAACCAGAGGGAAAACGCCCACTTGGTAGACCAAGAATGAGGTGGGAGAATAACATTAACTATGATTTGAGGGAAGTAGATTATACAGGGGATGATTGGAAAACATTGGCACAGGAAAGGGATGTATGGAGAGCTTATGTCCGCGCGGCCATGAATCTACGGGTTCGATAGTGCCAGTGAGTTAGTTAGTCACATGTAGTAAAGTATTTCCCATTTTCACTTATATCCGATGACTACTTAGATTCGATTAGTCTCTGTCTTATTTATAAGCCGTGGGACCCGAGTCTGATGATTTTCAACTCGTAAAAGATCCTTAAGCCTGAATAAAATGGCCTCTATGCAAAATTTACTGAATTTTTCCCGTTCTAGTAATATCTTGGTTTCCTAGATGTCAGTATGAGGCGGAACGCTGACCACGGGCCACTACAATGACATCTATACGAAAACAAGTGTAACTAAATTAGTATGGTTCAATTTCTTCCCTGTAGGAGGAGAGCGATTAAATCTCATTGAGGGAAACAAGGGCTTACAAGAAATAATATAGAGATTTTCAATATTTACACATCTTTCAGTGACTAAAGTTTTATTTTCCTTCTCCACTTTGTATCTATCAAACCCAGTCCATGTCCTCCAGTCCTCTTGTTCTCATTCCAGTTCTTATTTCTTGCATCCACAAGTTTCGAGGTCTTCTTTTCCTCCTCCTTCCAGGTGGACACCATTCCAATGTTTAACTCGGCAACCTTTCTTCATGCATTTGTCGGACGTGTCCATATCAATTTAATTGCTTGTATCTTATATAATCTACTATTGGATATCTAACATTCATTTTTTCTCGTATGACAGTATTTTTTTTTCTAATTTTAAATAACTAGTAAAATATACACTTAACTCCACAATTAGCAATTTGTCACTTTCACTCCTTGGCATCTAAGGGTCCCAATTTCATTCTTGGCATTTGATCCACATTGTTAATGGAATATTTGGAGATTGAAACTAAGGAATAACAGCAGAGGTGAAATCCTGCGAGAGATGATAATAGAAAGTAGGAATCATATAGTACACACATAGGCCTACACGCTCTAATTCACGCAGCATTGTGGGTACGCGCAGTAATACATTTTATGAGGAATCGCCGCATAACATTACATATACCAGCGCACAATGTTAGGATATTGTTGATCGTCACATAGGAAATTACTGCTGATGTGATGGTCTTGCGGAAACTCGTGCTCATGCAAAATGTATTATCTATTTAGTTTCCCTTGCCCGGATTTTGGAAGCCCGGATGGGCACAGTACCATGCATGTCATCCCATGCACGTTTAAAATACGAATAGTTGATTTTATAATGCAATTGTTATTCATATTCCCATATAAGTGAATAGACCTACCGTAAATCCTGTACAAGCAGGTTATTATATTTTACAATTACATGGAAAAATTATTCTGAAATATTACAGTGTGTATCAAAAGGAAGCATATCAAAATAGTATATTTCGATGCGAGGTTGGGAAGTGGTTTTTACAGAAAGGAAGAAATGTGCAAAAACCGAGCAATAGCGAGGTTTTTAATTTCCGAGATTCTGATAAAACACTTCACAAACGTGCGTTGTACATTATTTTTTTGCGCGATGGTGTTTTCAAAATAATAAATAATAGTAAAATAATAACACATTTGTTGGAAATATTTGCGTTCATTATAAACAACTGACTAACGTTAACGGTGTGGGCAATATTTATTATTTGAGACTATAGCAGGCCGTGACACCAATCAGTCATAAAATGGCGGCAAGTACGTATTTATTGTTTTAGATTGTTAATTTAAAATGCAATGATTTGTTTCGGACAATGTAGGCCTATATTATCACTACCTTTTGGATATTTTTTTGTATATACATTGAACGAAGTATACATAGAGGGCAGTGGTTTTATTTCTCGCACGAGGTTTGTAATATGTAATATTACAGCATAATTATTTAGGTTGACAACCCCGAAATGTAGGAAGTTGAAGTTTCAATCATGGTCGTTACTCTATCGCGCAAAAATAACATTTTTATGTGCCAAAAATCTTGTAGATGGATGAATTTTAAATTATAAAATTTCAGAGTACTCGAAAGATTGTTATCGCCTCAACATGATGGTTGTCCATTTATATAAAAGCGGGTGCCGCGCGAAAATGCTGACATGCGGAATTATTATAGTGGCTGTAGTCGGCATCTTTGTATTTAATTATTTATAACAGCTGCGGGGAAACAAAGCGAGCCGGTGGACAACCATCATAGTGACGCTGTAATATGCAACTAGGAACTTATTTGTTAGCCTCTCGCTAAAGTTCGGGCTCAAATACGTCCTAGGCTAGTAATGTACTTACTTCCCAAATTGCGCATATAATTTTGTTCACTCCTTCCACCGCTCTGGTCTCGAGGTAGCGTGGTGCTTTGTCACGTAGCGGGCAGGGGTTCTATCCTCGCTCGGGACAAGTTCCCTGGGTGAGGTTTTTTTTCGGAGTTTTCCTCACCTGTAAGACAATTATCAGGATACTTGAAGGCCCAAACGGTCCCCGAACATCATCTTGCCATGATTATCATCAATATCATATCCACCTCATTAGATTAAGTTTATTGTTTAAGGCCTCTCCTGGTGCATCATTACCCATCATCATCACCAATCATACCATTGGGGCACAGTAACCCCGCCTTCCAGGCGCCCCAACCACAGAAGTGGGTTACATTACGCCAGTGACAGGAGAGAATAAAATGTCGAATGACAAACAGGTGACATTGAACAAAAAAAAAATCACTCCTATACTATAATTATGTTTCATTATTATATTTCGTGTGAATTTATTATCTTCGTTTGAATAGCTTAATTGTTTGATAGCAAGGGAATGTTGATAAAAAACTGCAATTTTTTATTGTTGCTAGTGGCAGACATTTTAAATAACAGTTTCAGACTGCATATTAATTACAAATTAGATTGTGACGTAGAGGAAGCGGCGAATTGTGCGGTAAATACTATACGAAAAAAATATATAAAAAAGTATATAGAATATTTAAGGACTGGTATAAATTTAAAAAAACTGTAGTATATAAAGTATAGAAACATATTGAAATAAATAAGAAAAATGCTACTGAAAATCAACCAAATTCTGTGGCTGATGTTAATAATCGTAACAACGGTTCAATCACTATAAATTTGAATTATCAAAGTGAAAAATAAGTATAAAATTGTATTGTATTACTCAATAAAAATTTAAGTAGGTGACATTTTTACATTATTAATTAAGTCGATTACTTTTCTTCCTTAGGCAAGTAAGTTGAGCTATTACATGCCATTATCAATTAATACCAAGACCTCTCTGTGAAATTCAACTTACTTCCCTAAAAACAGAATGATAATTAGGTCAGTATTAGTATAGGAGTCAGAAATAGGAATGAGATGCCCAAATAAATTAAACATAGGCTAAATTCTGGAAATGCGTGCTATTATGCAGCACAGGGTCTCTTGACATCCCAACTCCTTTAAAAAAAAAGGTACACTGAAAAATATACGAAACTGTTATTCTACTAGTTATATGGTTGCGAAACATGGACTCTTACTTTAAGGGAGAAAAGGAGATTACGAGTATTTGAGAATAAACTTCTTAGGAAACATTTTGGACCAAAGAGAGATGAACAGACAGATGAATGCAGAAGACTATGTAACAGTCTTTATAGGAAGCCAGATATAATGAGAACAGTTAAGTCTCGTAGATGGGCAGGACATGTGGCACGAATGGGGAATGAAAGACTTGCATGGAAGCTTCTTGTAGGAAAATCAGAGGGAAAACACCCAGTTGGTAGACCAAGAATGAGGGAATAACATTAACCATGATTTGAGGGAAGTAGATTATACAGGGGATGATTGAAAAACATTGGCTCAGGATAGGGCCACGTCCGCGCGGCCATGAACCTACGGATTCGATAGTGCCAGTGAGTTAATTAGTTATACGAACAGTTGAAGCCTATTTATTTTGACACTTAAATACAAAATTGCGTTTCTCTAGAGACAGTTGGTTGTCTTGTCATCTGAGTGAACTAATATTTGGTGCTCTGGCATTCAAAGATAGAGAGGTTTGAAGTACAACCGATGTAGGCAAAACCCTACGCGAGGGGTAAATATGTATAATGAGAACCACCGATGTAATCGTTAATTTTTAATGGTAAATAAACAGTTCATGAAATGAAGGCAGTTCTATTATTTTAACATTTCCTGCAAGAAGCTCTTAACTTTCAACAGAGTGTTAATTGAATTTCTAAGTTGTTTTCTTGCCAGTCTATGTATTATACAGTTTGTTCAAAAAGAATTATTGTTTAAAGCGATGTCTCAACTATAGGAAATAGTTTGTTAGAACAGCAGTAGGTCCTATCTGCTGAGTACATACTGCTAGCAAATGCATAGGAAAACATTCGTTATTTGTACAAGAGGAGGAGGCTAAACAGTAATGGAGTGCTTGTCCTAGTTTGGGGTGAAATTAGTGAAGCCGCAGATATAACAGTCAGCTTAAATCAAGAGCTTACCCCTATTGTTTTGTTGAGAACACGCACTGTCGAAAATCATGACTAAACCTGTTTAAATCGTACGCACACTATAATGTAGTACAATTTTGGCGCAGACCATAATTATCCTAAAGAAAGTATCAATTCTGTTTTCAATATTCTTGGGTAAAATATACAAAAAAAAAAAAAAAAGCTTTTTACTTAGACTAGAGTTTATCATACTCTTACCGAAACACACACACACATACACACACATAAAAATTCCGTGTCACGTTGTTTGTCCGCGATGGAATCCTAAACTACTGAACCGATTTTAATAAAATTTTGCAGACTGTGTGCAGTTTGATTCAACTTGAGACTTAGGGTAGTTTATAACTAAGTTTACAGTCGCATTATTTTTTTATTGCAAATTATTTGTTTATTATTTAACAAAGGGTTATAATTATCTGTGAGTTCCATACGATTCTAACAGGTGGCGGTGTAATTATCTGTGAGTTCCATACGATTCTAACAGATGGCGGTGTAAGGTAATTTGATAAGGTAATAGGTTTATTATTTATCAAAGAGAGATCCAGATGGCTGTGCTTTTTGATGCAACCGCGAATTTCAATTGAATTACAAATATTGATTATTTCATAATTTGAGTGTGTTCAGTGTTTATTTTATTTTCAATGTTATTAATTTCGTCTGTAAGTATTAGTTTTAAGGAATCTGGCTGAAAGACAGTAACTTAATTTAAATTTTTAACGTATACCTTAGCTACAGGAACGCGTGGCCGGAACTTCTAGTATATATATATATATATAGTTATGCGTCGTATAGCGACGTTTAAATTACGCGGGCAAGGCGAGAATGGTGGACTCGTATTGGTTGGAATAGATTTGCAAGTCGCCAATCACAAGTCAAAAGGCCCACGAAAACATCGGAATGTCTAGGCTGTGATTCCAGATGTCTATGCTAACATATCCCTCCCCTTTCGGGAAAGATCCGTGGCCAGAGGCTTCTACGGTTTGAAGTATCTCGAATATAAGCCTACAAAGTTCCTCACGACAGTATAACGTGCGCAGAAGAAGGAGGCGAGTGAGTCTTGTGTTGAACGGCGAGCGGTTACGCGTAAGAGAAACTATGATGAACGTTTTGATCAGTGACCGTGAAATAATTGTACTGACATAAAACATTGAAAGAAGATTAATTGTGAGTGAAAATTGTGAGAAAAGGTTTACTGATAATTTGTAGAATGAAATAAAGTGTTAAGTGAGATTTTAAACAACATCTGTGTGTCCATTTACGCCGAAATAACGTAAAGGGAAAACCCCTAGCCATCTGTGACAATATATGAAGGGCTTAGGGCTGTAACATGATAAGCTACATTCTGTTAAATGTCTTTTATTACAATGATAGCATATACATATTTTAAAATATCCATAAAATCATTTGTAAGTGCGCCAGCGAAGAGTTAAAACATTATAGACACACAATGTATTCACAACAATAGTGTCCAATTAGGCCTAGCATTTATGATCTTCGAAACATTAAAATCCTTGTATCTCAGAAAAAAAAACAATATGTGGCTTATCATGTTATTGCCCTAAGCCCTTATATATATATATATATATATATATATATATATATATATTCCTTATTCGTGTCACATGTCCTGCGCAACATAGGATACACACACACACACACACACACACACAAGAAGCTTCCATGTCCCTCTTTCATTCCTCATTCGTACCTCATGTCCTGCTCAACACAGTTCTATATATATATATATATATATATATATATATAAACTGTTGGGCAGGACATGTGACACGAATGATGAATGAAAGAAGGGTATGGTAGCTTCTTGCAGGGAAACCAGAAGAAAAACGCCCAGTTGTAGATCAAGAATGAGGTGGGAGAATTATATTGTCCATCATTTGAGGGAAGTAGATTACAGGGGATGATTGAAAAACATTAGCTCAGGATTCGGATATGTGGAGAGCTTATGTTCGTGCGGCCATGAATTTGTGGGCAAATATGCATAACTAAATGAACTTAATCTAGTAACTCGTAACAAAAGAGAGGTTAAGCTCAACACTGCACCATTGGTAGCAGCGTAGTAAGCAACTCTTACGAAACTGAAACGCCATTTTGAAAATATATATTTAAAATACATTTAATCGGTTAACTTCTTATTAATAGGTGTTCCTGGAGACTTGATGCAATTAATCGCAGGGTAGAAAAGCACGGATTTTTTCTTCATAGAACAAGACAGCATTTTAAAGAGAGCGAATATTGAGAGCCCACTTGAATTCATGTATCACAAATTGTATTGAATAATGGAGGTGGTGGTGTGAAAATTAGGTGAAGGGAAATGACTGGTAGCGGCGGTGCAAATGCTCCCGGCGACTTTGAGCGTGACACAGAAATAATTGGGGTAACATGAAGTTGGTGATTGTATGCTAATATCGGAGGAAATTGGAAGACGGAGCAGATGAAGCACGTGGAGGAGGAGGAGGTTCATTACTCATCACCCTGTGTTACAACAAGCAACAGATAAGAACGAAAACCTGCTTCCATTTCGTCAACTCATTAACTTTGCAAGTTCGCTTCAGGGTAAGTGTCAACAGGGTCCGTATAGATTAAGAAAAATGTTTACCTAACAAATATCTTCACATTATTTAAATAACACAATTGTCTTAAGGAGGGCTTAAATCAAAAGAAAAGAGGCGTAGCACGAATTTTCAGCAATTATGTCTATCTATCTATCTATCTATCTATCTATCTATCTAACTTATAGGGTTCATGTCTGAAAGAAGGTACAGAATACCGAAACAGCTGTCACTAAATTATTTCTTAATATATAAGTTATCCATCCATAGTAATTCTGCCCGAAGGCAGGTCCTTCACTGCAATCATAGCATTTTCATGCTATGCTTCCAGGTTTACTAGGGAATTGTAGGTGTGGTAGCTTCCCGTTGCTTTCCACACCGGTGAAGGATGATGATGATGATGATAATGATAATGGTAAGGATGATAATGATAAGGATGATGGCCATATGATTTCGGGGACCGTTTGGGCCTTAAAGTTTTCCTGACATTTGTCTTACAGGTGAGGGAAAACCTCACCCAGAAAAACTGCCCCGACCGGGGATCGAACCCGGGCCCGCTGCGTGACAAGGCAGCACGCTACCTCGAGACCACACCGGTGGACACCTTAATATATATGAAAATCAAATAAAACTAAGTTTTATTTTTATTTAATTAATGAATATGGATTTCCATCAAGTAAACACCAACTCAATTGATTATTATAGGGATCTGCCCGAGGGCAGGTCTTTCACTGTAATCATAGATTTTTCATGCAGTGCTTTGCAGCTTTAGAAGGGAATTATAGATGTGGTAATTTCTAGTTACTTTCCACATCGGTGAATGATGATGGCCGGATGATTTTCGGGGACCGTTGGGGCCTGCTTCCTGACGTTTGTCACACAGATGAGAAAAAGCCCCGAAAAAAATCACCTAGGAAGCCTGTCCCAACCGGGAATCGAACCCGGGCCCGCTGCGTGACAATGCAGCACGCTACCTCGAGACCAAAGCGGTGGACTCCTGTTATTTATATATGCTTGTAATGCGCCGTAGCCGAGTGATTAAGGCGAAGATACCTTTGCGCAGAGCTACGGGAATTGCGCTTGCTCGGGTCTCCATGGGGAAAGAAATTTTCTAATAGAATTTCAGCCAGTATGATACTGGTGCTCACCCTGCATCGTGAGGAATTTGGGTAGCTACAACAAGTAGCGATTCCAGGTTGAGAAAACCAACTATAACGGCTGGGGGATCCGATATGATCACATGTCACCTCTATACTGGCTGGATGATCGTCTACCTCTGTGATTAACACACGTGGATGTGAGGCAAGCAGCCGGTTGGTTGGCCAAGGACCATGGAGTTTGGAAAGAATAACATTAAACCATGATTTGAGAGAGGCGAATTATACAGGAAATGACTGAAAAAAAAATTAATAAAGTTATTATAAAATATATGTGCTCCTTTTTATTAGGCGTATAATGATTTTTATTTTTTATATCTGTAATTAATGTATATAAATCCATTTTTATTGTTTTGTGGAATGTTCTCTGATGACAAAATTCTACTCCTCTAGGAAGGAACATGTTAGTTTCAGCGAAATAAAATTAAAATATTGTAGGCCTGCAAGATAATATTTAATAGACTATTGAACTCATGCCCCAAATAGGAGTCAATGACCAATCACGTTACAATGATTTTTGATTTACAACCAATCACAGTCGCGTTTCGCCTAGAATTTACCAACTAAAGTTTATCATAATAAAGAAAGCACCTCCTTTTTAACATTCTGAATAGGTCATAGAATTATTTTGCAGTGACTAACTCACCAAGAAATACGGCTACCAGATTGTATATATAGTGCATGAACGTCAACACATAGCGCATGCAGATAGACTTAAGTAAGGTTTAACGTGGACTATCGATTACGGGACAGATTCCTCTAAATGGACTAAGATACCGCCAAATTCTTTAAGTTTCAAGTTAATATAAACATTTGTAGGAATTGATTATACCACCAAAAAAAGAAGCCACTGTTTGCACTTTTTTCTTAAATTTATTTTTTCCCAGAAAAATAGAATTGTCATATTTACATCATAGGACATCAGAAATGAATTAATATACAGTTTGATGTGTTTCATTTTTTCTCCACTAGAATGCATTCTTACAATATTGCGTTCCTTTGGCAATAAATAATACGATCTGGTTGCAGTGACAAAGAAAAGAAGCAAATGCATATCAATCGTTTCTCATTTCTTTTCAAACATCGCCGTTTACATTAAATATATAAATATTTTAAAATAACACTATATAAATAATGGTTTGTGAGTAAACAGCTTAATTTTATTCGTTAAATAGTCCTAACAAATGCCACTCTTGATTTCCAAATTCTCGAGATAAATTCACTCCTCACTTCGTGAATCGTGCATTTATCGATAATTTGGAAATCACCCGTGGCATTACTTATGATAATATACATTTTAATTAAATATATAAAGTAGGGTTGTGTATGTGAAGTAATTTTTGTCGCGATTCAATGCTTAGTAAGTAGTTGAGGGTCGACAAATTTAGTTCAGATGTGTGTAATTTCATGTTTGAGATTCTTCTATGAACAGTAAAATAAATTTGCGTGTTTACTGTAATTATCTTCCAAAAGAAGCCGTCTACAGGATTTAGGATATGCATCAAAATTGGCCGGACAAATTTGAACTGGGATCCAGACATAGGCTTATGCATGAGAGATACCAGAAATGTACCGAAATCGACACCCGTTATAAAAAATTGAGGAATAAATAAGGACACAATAATATTTCGATAAAATTAATGGTTCATTACGATAAATGAAGGTTTTAAAGAATATTTCTATAAATATATTTAATGGAGTAAGCCGAAGTATATAAAATCAATTTTATTAAATTTCGATCAAGGAGGATAAGGCCTTTAGTAAAGAATTACTTGCGCCCATTTATAACAGAGACTTATCTTAACATGGTATTGCAAATGACCACTTTGAAATTCATATTACATAAACGTACTGTAGGGAAGATGTAGTAGGGGTCAGTTGTGAGACCTCCACAGCACAGGTTTCAGACATCATGTTTACGATTGACCTCGTTATCGTCAGGGAGTACAAAAGCGTTCTAAGGGAAGTTAGCAAGCACGGATAACGGTATTTCTATCTATCTGCATATCCCGTAGTTACGCTTACTTACCCATAGATATCTACGAATTATGAGGTCGGGATATCGCCTCAGTGAGACACCTAGTGGACAACTAAAGTATTGCTTGGATCGATAACAGACGATAAATTTTCCACAGAGGTCTCTTTATTCAGTTTTGCGATTTTTTTCGAGCCTGAAAATCTTCAGACTTAGGAATCAGGGCTTAAAAATCCTTACGGAAGACTTTTCCCTTAGATTTTTCCATCCTAAAAAACGATCGGTCCCCGGCCGGTTTTGAACCCGTGTTCCTCGGAACTAGAGGCAAGGAACTTAACCACTAGTCCACCGCGGCCGACTCTGTATCTTAAACGCATTATATAATAATAATAATAATAATAATAATAATAATAAAATAATAATATAATAATAATAATAATAATAATAATAATAATAATAATAATAATAATAATATAATAATAATAATAATATTAATAATAATAATAATAATAAAATATTAATAATAATAATAATAAATATTAATAATAATAATAATAATCATAATATTAATAATAATAATAATATTATTAATAATAATAATAATAATAATAATAATAATAATAATAATAATAATAATAATAATAATAATAATAATAATAATAATAATGCTAAAGTGATCCTAGTAGGCCTACAGGCCTGAGGAGGCACCTGGGATAGTAGAAGGTTAAGACTAGCATCCGTCTTAGGCAATCAGCATTAGATACCAGCCGGATTTTCAACTCTGCTTTACGGCCATATTTATCCGAAGAACAAACGTCTGGTACTCATTTATATTAAAGGCTGAGTCGACCCCAGGATCATGGTGCCATCAGATGGTTTAGGTCGGTTTAAAAATCATGAACCCAATGTTACTGGAACCCCGAGCTTATAATAATAATAATAATAATAATAATAATAATAATAATAATAATAATAATAATAATAATAACAACAATAATAACAATAATAATAATAATAACAATAATAACAATAATAACAATAATAACAATAATAACAATAATAACAATAATAACAATAATAATAACAATAATAACAATAATAACAATAATAATAATAATAATAATAACAATAATAACAATAATAACAATAATAACAATAATAACAATAATAATAATAATAATAATAATAATAATAATAATAATAATAATAATAATAATAATAATAATAATAATAATAATAATAATAATAATGCAGAAGGAATTTGGAGCCGCCGCGGTTTAGGCTAGTTACATGCTATCGCTGAAATCAAAGAGCGAGCCCTTGTGCGACGACAGCTTGAAGACGACTGTGAAGGGCACAAAGAGGGAGGATTTGTTAATCGTTCTATCTGGAGACCATGGGTTTATCAGAGAAGAGACATCTTTTAATAAAAGAAGTGTCTGCAGAGAGTTGATGGACAGATGTTGATCAAGTGGTGATAACGTGTCTATTATTTCAAGCTGCAGTTGTCTCCTGTCATGTCCAACCCCGCCGTCAAGGGGAGAAAAATCACCTGCAGCCGGCAATTATCTGCCACAGCTCACATAATCCGAATTATCACTTTAACTACCATTGAGTTAACACAGGAGCAGAAAACATTTGTTTCATTTCAACTTAATGATAATTTAATTTCAACTTATTCCTTCGCCTGTCTAATTATTAAGGAGAAGTTGCTTCGATCTGCTTCACGATCATTGTCATCAATATGCACAGCTCATGGATTTGGACCAATACCGATCCGATCTAATCTCAATTGCCCAAAAGCTGTTTCAAAGATCTTTGAAATTTTGACAGTTTATTATTAATCTGAAAACTTGAATACAGACATTCACGGCCGGTAATCATAACTCACTGGCACTATCGAACCCGTAGATTCATGGCCGCGCGGACATAAGCTCTCCATAAATCCCTATCCTGAGCTAATGTTTTCCAATCATCCCCTGTATAATCTACTTCCCTCAAATCATTGTTAATATTCTCCCACCTCATTATTTGTCTACCAACTGGACGTTTTCCTTCTGGTTTTCCTACAAGAACCTTCCATGCACGTCTTTCATTCACCATTCGTGTCAAATGTCCTGCCCATCGCAGTCTACGAGACTTAACTGTTCTCATTATATCTGACTTCCTATAAAGATCATGTAGTTCACTGTTTGTAGTCTTCTCCATTCGTCTGTTTGTTCATCTCTCTTTGGTACAAAATGTTTTCCTAAGAACATTATTCTCCAATACTCGTAATCTCATTTCCTCCCTTAAAGTAAAAGTCCATGTTTCGCATCCATATAATGTAACTGGTAGAATAATAATTTTATATATTTTGAGTTTAACGTTTATTGAAAGGAGTTGGGACGTCAAGAGTCTCTGTAATGCATAATAGCACGCATTTCCAGAACTGAGCCAATGTTTAATTTCTTTGTGTATCTCATTCCTTTTTGTGATTATTGTTCCTAGGTATTTGAATTCAGCTACTTCGTCAAAATTTCCCTCATTTGTCATTAGTTGTCTATTTCCATTATGTATTTCTATGTGTGACCATATATTTAGTTTTTATTGATATTTACTTCCAGTTGGTAATCATAATATTAAGAGATTGCGGGCTATATGGCCGTGGTCCATGACTGGCGTTTCTTTCAGATATTTCCACTCAACTGCGGAGGACATTTTCAGTGGCGAGCACTTCTAGGTAGTGTTCCCTGGTCGGAAGCTCGACTGTGAATGTTTCTGAACCAGACTAATATAGTTACCCTACAACTGTAAATGAGGGACATAGCCGCGAACTTCTCGGATGAATGAAGGTCAGTTAAATTTTGCTAAGAGGTATTTTTTTCAAACGTGAGGATCTTTTACGAGTCCGAAAATCTTCAGATTCGGGACCAACGGCTTTAAGTCCCTCACGGTAGACTTTTTTTTATATTTTTTATATCCTAATGATTCTTACTTACTTACTTACTCACTGGCACTATCGATCCTGTAGGTTCATGGCCGCGCGGACATAAGCTCTCCATATATCCCTATCCTGAGCTAATGCTTTCCAATCATCCCCTGTATAATCTACTTCCCTCAAATCATAGTTAATGTTATTCTCCCACCTCATTCTTGGTCTACCAACTGGGCGTTTTTCCTCTGGCTTTCCTACAAGAAGCTTCCATGCAAGTATTTCATTCCCCATACGTGCAACATGTCCTGCCCATCGCAGTCTACGAGACTTAACTGTTCTTATTATATCTGGCTTCCTATAAAGACCATGTAGTTCATTGTTAAGTAGTCTTCTCCATTCACCTGTCTGTTCATCTCTCTTTGGTCCAAAAATTTTCCTAAGTACTTTATTCTCAAATACTTGTAATCTTCTTTCCTCCCTTAAAGTAAGAGTCCATGTTCCGCACCCATATAATATAACTGGTAGAATAATAGTTTTATATATTTTCAGTTTAACGTTTTTTGAAAGGAGTTGGGACATCAAGAGTATCTGCAATGCATAATAGCACGCATTTCCAGAATTAAGCCTATGTTTAATTTCTTTGTGCATCTCATTCCTATTTGTGATTATTGTTGCTAGGTATTTGAATTCAGCCACTTCCTCAAAATTTCCCTCATTTGTCATTAGCTGTCAATATCCATTATATAATTTATTTCTACGTGTGACCATATATTTAGTTTTATTGATATTTACTTCCAGTCCTAATTTCTTCGTGTTACTCAATAGTGTGTGCGTGTTGTCCTTTAGTATCTCCTTGCTGTCGGCCAATAATACATCATCAGCATAAACTAACAGCTTATTATTACCCGTTTAAGGAGTAAGCGCAGTTGTTGACGGAGGGCACTGCAGTCGTGTTTATGCAGGAATAGAACACGTGACACTGCTATCTATGAGTACAGAGGGGAATGGGACGTGTGACGCTGAAAGTGAACACTGCCTTATATGACGTCACGTGTAGCAACAAACAAAGCTTCGTAATTCTTCCGCCTGCAGAGATATTTTGAATGACTAATAATACCATTGAGTTGTAAGCCTTCCTCATTCTCTAAAGATTTAATGGCATGCTCTAGTACAAAATAACTAGGAACATGTCCCTGTGTTTGAGCCTTTGGCATGGGTTCCCTGAAGTAGTCCCCGCCCGGAGAACCGAATGGGGGACTATTTGACCTCCGGAAAATTTTACCCCAGTTGAACCCATGTCCGCATTTCTTGACGGTTGTATTTTTACGGTGAAAGATCGTCACTCTTTCGCCCAAGGTACTCTTTTCGTCTGGCTTATCACCTTCGACCAGTCCGGCATGGGTAACCAATGCTACCGTCGGCATAGCTCTCAGGATCATTTAAGCACGCAAGCCACTCCACCACGACAAGGTAAAGATACCATGGAGGGCATGATTCATCGGCCATAATTGGGTTTGAATCCGCAACCCTCGGGACTAGAGGAAATAACGTTACTACCACACTGCCAAAACATATGTTAATTTTTTTAATTGTTAAAATTATTTTATTTTTTAGGCTCAATAATATTAAACATTGCACTGTTTACTGAATAGGAAGATGAACAAATTTGGTGGAGCCAGGTAAAATGTTAGGTTATCATAAAATAAAATCCTTGGTATGTATATATATATATATATATATATATATATATATATATATAATATATTTTTAATACATTTAAATTATGTTCCTAATCAGTACCTCTGCTCCCAAAAGGCCAAAAACTTCATAATTACGATTGTTATAAACAGCAGAAAATTTTGAATAATACCAATCACTGCATTTATCGTAAGTAATGCCACGAGCGATTTCCAAATTATCGATAAATTCACGAGTCGCGAAGTGGGGGAGTGAATTTATCTAGAGAATTTGGAAATCAAGAATGGAATTTGTTAGGACCATTTAACGAATAAAATTAAGCTGTTTACTCACAAATCAATATGTAAATATAGTTGTTTTAAAATATGTATACAACTAATGTAAACAGCGAAGTTTGAAAACAAATGAAAAACGTTTGTTATGCTTCATTTGTTCGTCACTGCAACCAGATCATATTATTTATTGCCAAAGGATCGCAAATTTGTAAGAATGCACCCTACTGGAGAAGAAATGAAGCATCAAAATGTTTATAACAACATATTAATTAATTTCAAATAATACGTTTAAGAAAGTGCAAACAGTGTTTTTTTGTGGTATAATCAATTACTACAAATGTTTTATATTATACCCCGCGAGCACTATCTGGTTACATTCGTGCACTATATATACAATCTGGTAGCCACATGCGTTCTAGAATTCATCATCATCATAGTACATTCACGAATTTAGGCCATTTGTTGACCTGTTTCGGCCTCAAGAGAAACACCATCCAGAAGTCTTTTGAGTGGACGTCCTGGTCTTCTTCTTCCTGCAGGTTGATATCTTAACATTAGTTTGGGTATTCTGTGATCTTCCATTCGATGAACATGTTGTATCCATCTTGACTTATAATCAGAAATTTTGTTTTCTAAAGATTCCATGTGCAATTCTTCTAAGATGTCTTCATTTTTTTTTGTGATCTAATAGTGTGTATCCTGCAGTCCTCCGAAGATATCTCATTTCAGCAGATCTAAGTCTCTGTATATCCTTCTGTTTCAACGTCCATACTTCGCTACCATACAAAAGAGTCGGAAGAGCCAGTGTTTTATACACTTTCAGTCTTGAATGCTATTGTCTTGAATGTTCTAGAATTCTTACATCTAAATATATAAATTGTTATATCAACGTATTTCTTAGAGAGTCAGTCACTGCAGAATAATGCTATGGCCTATTCAGAATGTTAAAAAGAGGAGCTTGATTTTATAGTGATAAAATTAAATTGATAAAATCAAGGTGAAAAAGACTGTGATTGGTTGTAAAATAAAATTCGTTGAAATGTGATTGGTCATTGACTCCCATTTGGGGCATGAGTTAAATAATCATTAATAGTAAATTTCGATGGTTCAAATATGAAAGTATATACAATAGAAATGTACATGCTATTCAATGATATGCATTTTGAAATAGGTCTGGGAAGTTGTATTATGAAAATTTTAATTAGAACCCCACTGCGCCAAATGCAAGCCTCTTTTGCAGTCAGACGTTCTGTAACTGACAAGAGACCGAATGACCTTCTCTACCAGAAGCCCACCTAAGGTTAAGTACATATTTTTGTGAAAGGGTTAGTGAGCTGCTTTTTACTTACGAGTAATAAATCTGCCACAATCAAGTGTATTCATTTCATGATATTGTTATTCATAAATGTTTAAAAGTATGAACAAATTCTCGACTTTTCTTGGAAATTAAAATTTAAAAAATGTATTAAAAAATTCAACATTTATTATTGATTTAACGTTATCAATATGAAGTATAATATATGGAGTAACAAATTACGTATCTTGTTTTTATTCTGAAAATCTTGCAAATACCAATATATCCCAATTTATTTCAATATTTACGAACATGGACATAACCAATGTAATGATTGATTAAATTAATATAGGCCTACTTGAGAAAACGAAAGATCTCAATTTGGGGATTTTTTTTTCTAATTTGGGGAATCCCATATCAGGAGCCATATTTTTATATTGTTGGTATTTATAGTCACGAGTGAATTTAAAAATACGTTTTTAACGTGTGAGAAAATTACTGACACATCTCAATATAAAAAATCATAGCATTCTAGAAGGTTGTGTTTCGATGATCAACAGCAATAATGATGTAATCATTTCTTATAATAATCATTATGAAATGACTATGAAATACTCAGCATTTCATGAAGATGCATCAATAAATTAATTGTTCAAAATATGTCAGTTAATAAGACAATGAATAATTATAACCTTGGGATCGAATCTATGAATTGAATCGAATTGAATTTCAGACTCATTGCTACGAGGAATCCTTTTTAAAGTAAAGTAAAGTAATTCCACTACAGGCCTCAGGAGGCCCTTGGGGTAGTACGAGGTTAAGGTTCCCACATTTTCTAGACAATCGGCACTTGATGTCAGCCGAGTTGTCAGCCCTGCGTGACGGCCGCCTTTACCCCCAGAACAAGCGTCTGGTACTCATTTCCGTTAGAGGCTGAGTCGACCCCAGGGCCATAGTGCCGCCAGAAGGTTTCGGTCAGTTTAAAAATCCTGACCCCACCGGGACTTGAACCCTCGACCTTCCGACTTGTAGCGCAGTGCCTTAACCACTACGCTACGGCGTGCCCCAGGATCCTTTTTATTAACATAAAATTATTTCCGGTTTATAATTGAAGTAGAGAAAATAAAAACACACTAACTCCAATTTTTGACAAAATTGAGTAACTGATAGTGGACAGTTTTTTTAGTTTGCCTAGCATAGATGGAAGACAGGTGTAAATTATATGCAACTGTTCTAGATTTTTTTCACGATAGTGCGTTCTGTCGTACTTACAGGAATGGCGACTATGACTGAAAGTCCAATTTCCTAATTTAGGGGTTGCCAATATTATATATTATATATATATATATATATATATATATATATATATATTATAAGTAATATTACAATTATCTACCTATTGCGGGAAGTAAAACCACTTCCCTTTATCAATACTACGTACAATGCATGTACTTTCTTACTCACTGGCACTATCGAACCAGTAGGTCCATGGCCGCGCGGACATAAGCTCTCCATACATCCCTATCCTGAGCTAATGCTTTCCAAACATTCCCTGTATAATCTACTTCCCTCAAATCAATGCATATACAAACATATATCCAAAAGGTAATGTTAAAATACATTATCGGAACAAATCACTGCATTTTAAATGAACTGAACTTTATTTGAAACAATATAAAATAATAAATTCGTACGCACCCATTTTATGCCTAATTGGTGCCACGGCCCGCTGAGTCTAATTAAATTATTTTCGGTATTTAGCATATGTACATTGGCCAGCCTGCTAACGTCAGTCAGTTATTTATAATGGACGCAAATATTAGCACAAACAAAGGCAGTATTTTACAAAAAGGTAATGTGATCCCACTACAGGTCATAGGAGACCCTTGGGGTAGTAGGGGGTTAAGGTTCCCACTTTTTCTAGACAATTGGCACTTGATGTCAGCCGGGTTGCCAGCCCTGAGTTACGACCGCCTTTACCCCCAGAACAAGCATGTGGTACTCATTTCTTTAGAGGCTGAGTTGACCCCAGGGTCATGGTGCCACCAGAAGGTTTGGGTAAGTTGAAAAATCCTGACCCCAACGGGACTCGAACTCCCGACCTTCCAGTTTGTAGCGCACTGCCTTAAACACTAATTATTTTTTATTTTGAAAACACCATCGTGCAAAAAAATAATGTACAACACTCGTTTGTGAAGTGTTTTATAGAATCTTGGAAATTTAAAACCACTTCCCAACCTCGCATCGTAATATAATATTATTCGTTTTTACGCCTTAAAGTCCACCGCTGTGGTCTCGAGGTAGCGTGCTGCCTTGTCATGCAGCGGGCCCCAGTTTTCTGGGTGAGGTTTTTATCGGGGGTTTCCCTCACCTGTAAGACAAATGACAGGAAAACTCTAAGGCCCAAACGGTCCCCGAAATCATATGGTCATCATCATCATCATCATCATCATCATCATCATCATCCTTTACCGGTGTGGAAAGCAACGGGAAGCTACCACACCTAAAATTCCCTAGTAAAGCTGCAAAGCATAGCATGAAAATGCTATGATTGCAGTGAAAGACCTGCCCTCGGGTAGAATTACTATGGATGGATACGTCTTAAAAAATGTATCAAAACGATTAATAGATAGGACGAAGCTGTCAACTCACAGACTGGTATTGAATAAGGTAGCGCTCTTATTGTAACTAGGTATTCACAGTCGTGTATTCGCTGTCGTTCCCCCGGGCAGGAGTTTATAACTTGACACTTGGAACGTGTGGATGAATTACTTCACCTCATTTTGGCTACATTCATGACGCAACGACAATTTCCTTCCTATCACCACGCACAATCTGAGTCTTGAACACTCTGTCGAGATTTCATAATATAATCTTAAAATCTCATCTGCTTTATTCCAACATTTCAACCTACTCTAGGAAGCGGATATATCGCTATAGTGTAGGCAGTCTATTACGTTCATTATCATCAAAAAAATTGAAGTTCTTAATGGTAACTTATTATAACTTTTCTTTTACAGGCCAGGTTATATTTTCAATAATTGAGTGTTCAATCTCTAACTTGAGGTCGTTTTTTGGCAGGTAAGATATCAAAAAAATTCTTAATAATAATTGTAAATAACAGCCGTATTAAAATTGAAAATTTCATCGGGAAAGCTTTATATTATTTTAAGAATTACTTTTTAAAGAATAACACTGGTCAACATGATTTTTGCCTCAGGAGTACCAATAGTTGTACTTAATGAAGTTTATCGTGTTTTAAATTAAGTTTTCGGAATTTCTCCATCGCCCAGTTTTTTTATTTCAATTTCAATTAATCGATTTCAATAATTATATTTTTAATAAACGTTTTTTTCATCCATTTGTTCATTGTAAAATAAAACCAAATGAGCTAACTCAAATGGTTTCAGCTATGGAAAAAGAGATATCGAAGCAAATGGAATCCTAATATGTTGACCGATTATTATTGGACCATTAAGAGAGATGCTCCACAGGCGAAATATAGCAGAAAATCGTCATTTCTTACTTTCTAGGTGAGACCGAATGTTCGAATATTATGTAGTTACGAATGTAAAAAATATTAAAGTGTTTGAAATTATAAATTCCTGTCTATCGGAAACCTTGCGCGATGGAGAAAAACCGATATAATATTTGAATTCAGGAGTAAAAATACTATCAAAATTACACATTTTTCTCTCTGAGACAAAAAAGTTCCCTTTTTGTTGCTCAGTGTTATTAGTATAATAATAAAAATACCACTAATGATTTCCCCTGTATGTGATAACGTTTCAAGTGTGTTTTCTTATAAGTTTAATTTATAGGCTATATTCTAATTGTCAACCGCTGTGGCCTCGAGGTAGTGTGCTGCCTTGTCACGCAGCGGGCCCGGGTTCGATCCCCGGTCGGGGCAGTTTTTCTGGGTGAGGTTTTTATCGGGGTTTTTCCTCACCTGTAAGACAAATGCCAAGAAAACGTTAAGGTCTAAACGGTCCCCGAAATCATATGGCCATCTTCATCATCATCATCATCATCATCCTTCACCGGTGTGGAAAGCAACGGGAAGCTACCACACCTACAATTCCATAGTAAAGCTGCACGCATAGCATGAAAATGCTATGATTGCAGTGAAGGACCTGCCTTCGGGCAGGATTACTAGGAATTAAGATGGATATTCTAATTATATATAGGACAAAATCGGACTAAGTTTCTAATCTCATTCATGCTCTTAATCAATAATTTGAAGGCACTCTTATAAGAAGGAGGGCAATAATTAATAATGTTGTAGAATTATTAGAAATTAGAGACAATAGGCAGAGATAGACTTATGGGTTATAGATAGGACAAAGATGAGCAAGAGGGAGAGAAAACGTGTTATACCAGATTTTATATAGGCCTATGGGTGCAGATGTGAGCTAAGTTTTTTTTTTTTTTTTTTTTTTGCTTTTGTTTGGTTAGTTAATCGTGGAACACGAATAGACACAAATTGCAGAAATAGTCCGTGCGGAATATTACTATGAATATTTATGTAAGTTTTACACTTTTCAAAGTTTCTTTTACCAAATAGTACAACAAATAACTACTTCGTGGGTATATAGACAGTTAGTTTTGTATTATAATAAATTAGGTTACTAACACCACAAATAATTAATTGTAATTGTTATCTTGTTAAATAGAGATTCTAAAACCAATAGTGACTTCTAACGGTGTTTTGTGATCGTAATTGATGTAAACAAGATTATAATAAGTAATGCCACGAGTGATTTCCAAATTATCGATAAATTCACGACTCACGAAGTGAGGAGTGAATTTATCTAGAGAATTTGAAAATCAAGAGTGGCATTTGTTAGGACTATTTAACGAATAAAATTAAGCTGTTTACTCACAAATCATTATTTAAATATAGTTATTTTAAAATATTTATATAATTAATGTAAACGGCGATGTTTGAAAACAAATGAGAAACGATAGGTACGCTTCATCTGCTTCTTTTGTTTATCACTGCAACCAGATCATGCTATTTATTGCCAAAGGAACGCAATATTGTAAGAATGCTCTCTAGTGGAGAAAAAATTAAACACATCAAACTGTTTATTAATTCATTTCTGATGTCGTATGATGTAAATATGACAATTATATTTTTCTGGATTATTACCTGGGAAAAAATACATTTAAGAAAGTGCAAACAGTGTTTTCTTTTTTTGGTGTGGTATAATAAATTGCTACAAATGTTTTTATATTAACTCCTGCAAGCGCTCTGTGTTGACATCTATGCAGTATATATACAATCTGGTAACCGTATTTCTTGTGGGCTCAGTCACTGCAAATAATGGCCAGACCTATTCAGAATGTTAAAGAGGAGGTGCTTTCTTTATTATGATAAATTTATAGTTGGTAAATTTTAGGCAAAACACGACTGTGATTGGCTGTAAAATAGAAATCATTGAAACGTGATTGGTCATTGACTCCCATTTGGGGCATGAGTTAAATAGTCATAAATAATGCCACGAGCGATTTCCAAATTATCGATAAATTCACGACTCACGAAGTGAGTGGCATTTGTTAGGACTATTTAAGGAATACAATTAAGCTGTTTACTTACAAATCATTATTAAAATATAGTTATTTTAAAATATTTATATATTTAATGTAAACGGCGATGTTTCAAAACAAATGAGAAACGATTGGTACGCTTCATTTGCTTCTTTTGTTCGTCACTGCAATCAGATCATATTATTTATTGCCAAAGGAACGCAATATTGTAAGAATGCTCTCTAGTGGAGAAAAAATGAAACACATCAAACTGTAAATTAATTCATTTCTGATATCCTATGATGTAAATATGACAATTCTATTTTTCTGGGAAAAAATACATTCAAGAAAGTGCAAACAGTGGTTTATTTTTTTGGTTGTATAATCAAATGCTACAAATATTTTATATTAACTCCCGCATGCGCTATGTGTTGACATTGATGCACTAATATACTATCTGGTAGCCGTATTTCTTAGTGAGTCAGTTATTGCAAAATAATGCCATGACCTATTCAGAATGTTAAAAAGGAGGTGCTTTCTTTATTATGATAAACTTTAGTTGGTAAATTCTAGGCGAAACACGACTGTGATTGGTTGTAAATAAAAAATCATTGTAACGTGATTGGTCATTGACTCCCATTTGGGGCACGAGTTAAATAGTCAGAGAAAATCTGTACAAGGTCAAATATAAAAAATGTACAAAAATATCATAACTTGCACTTGTTACATAATTACTTTAACATTAACCAATAATATGTAATTATTATATAAACTACTAGAAGTCCCGGCCACGCGTTGCTGTGGCTAAGGTATACGTTAAAAATTAAATTAAGTTGCCGTCTTTCAGCCAGATTACTTAAAACTAATACTTACACACGAAATTAATAATATTGAAAATAAAATAAACACTGAACACAATTAAATTATGAAATAATCAATATTTGTAATTCAATTGAAATTCGCGGTTGCAACAAAAAGCACAGCCATCTGGATATCTCTTTGTTAAATAATAAACCAATTACCTTACTAAATTACCTTACACCGCCATCTGTTAGAATCGTATGGAACTCACAGATAATTATAACTACCTTACACCGCCATCTGTTAGAATCGTATGGAACTCACAGATAATTATAACTCTTTGTTAAATAATAAACAAATAATTTGCAATAAAAAATAATGCGACTATAAATTTAGTTATAAACTACCCTAGGTCTCAAGTTGGATCAAACTGCACACAGTGTGCAAAATTTTATTAAAATCGGTTCAGTAGTATAGGATTCCATCGCGGACAAACAACGTGACACGAAATTTTTATATATTAAGATTGTCTGTATGCGACTTACCAACATGATGAACTGGATGACGATTATCAAAATTCGAACCAAAAGCTTCTCCAAGTTCACGATGAACCAAACTTGCTAAAATCCAACGTCATACTAAAAACAAAAATAATTAACGTTCATGTTATTACCAATACTTCCATTTCCATTTTGTGTAAAATAAGTAATGTATTAAATATTAAGGATAGATAAATTAACAGACTAGATTAGATTGAATTAATCAGATAAAAATTTTAAATAACACTATTTTCAAATGACAACTTTGTAGAGAAATTTATTGTTATCAGATAATGGCCCAAAGCCAAACTGTCTAACCTGCATTTATAAAGAATTTTCTTTTTACACACTTTATATTAGCTTGACCTGTATCTGTCTATGTAACGGAATCTTTCAACACGATTTTCACTGACTTAAAAGCATTGGATCGACTTGAAACTTGTATACTTGTAAACGACCAATGACAATACAATAATTTCATAATTGTTTTCTAAGATCCTGGCCAGGTTCATCAGGACATCAAAAAAATAAAGACCGGTATAATAGGTTGCGGACTTATCGACTTTTTAGTCCATCGTTGTAAGAAATTAATATTATATCCTCTGGTAGCTCAGTTGGCAGAGCGGTAGACTGTAGTGGTATATAATTTCAGTAATCCACAGGTCGCTGGTTCAAATTCGGACCGGAGGATTTTTTTAGAACTAAAAATATCGTAAGCAATTACATTTTCATGGGATTCCGTTTTATGACAATTAAACTAAAAATTTAAAAAAATAAATAATAGTTTAAAAAACTAAAACAACGCGCTTTATTAGAAAACCAAACTAAAAAATAAAAAAAAAATAGTTAAAAAAGACTAAAACAACGCGCTTTATTAGAAAACCGAACTAAAAAATGAAAAATAATTTTAATTTCCAACACCCTTGGGATAAAATTAAAGTGGTCAACAAAAAAATCATCTCCAGCACATCTAGAATAAAACTAGAGTTATCTACAAAAAATTACCATCGAAAGGGGCGGCGGTGATGGTGGCCGCTGCGGAGGCGTTGGCGGTGGTGACGGCGGCGGCGATGATGATGATGATGATGATGATGATAATAATGATAATAATAATAATTAATAATAATAATAATAATGATAATAATAATAATAATGTATTTATCTGGCAGAGTTAAGGCCATAGGCCTTCTCTTCCACTCAACCAGCACAAATAAATACAAATTAATATTTGACAAATATAGATATACACAATACTAGTTACAAAGCGTTAAAAATATATTAAATGTAACAATGTAAATTTCATGTAGAAACATAATTTTGTACGATAACAATAATAATATTTACGATGATAATAATAATAATAATAATAATAATAATAATAGTATAAATATTCTTCTCTTTAGGTTTTTTATAATTGTACATTTTTCAGTAGAATGAGGAGCTGGCCCATTGCTACAACCTCCTACCTGGAGGACCAGGTAATTTGTAATCAAGATTGTCTTCTTCTAACCTTTAGTGAATTAACACAACTGCAAGGCAGTAGCTGTTAGTTTAGGTTCGCCTCGGGTATTTCATTTCCCCGATACCATCCACATCTGGGAAGCATTCCCCTATCCACCATCTGGGGAGGCGCCCGATGGGGGACTAGCAACCCCGTGGAAGAGGTAGGCCTAGAGAACGATGGATGGATGGATGGATGGGTGGAGTGAAGAGAAGTATGGAAGCTAGAGATTTGAGGGAAGAAAATGCTTTAGACAGGAACCTCTGGCGACAAATAACTTTGGGTTGATGGAGAAACACTGTATTGTGGAATATTCCTAAAATAAAAAAAGTATAAATATGATAAATTATACGAGAAACACCAATTAATATATTATGTACCTTACACTGGGTAATGATGAAGTCGAGGTTAGAGCAAATATAAACTTAGATTTCTTTTAAAAGATGCTAATGTCCGGCAACCCCTTATTTCTTGTAGTAGGGAATTCCAATTGCGAGAAGACAAAATAGTACATGATATGGAGTGATGTGATGTCCTATATTGGGGTATATTAAGCAGGAGACTATGTTGTGATCTTGTGTTTAAGTTATGGTTGGAGGATAGATACTGGAAACGAGATGATAAATAATTGGGAGTCGAGGTATGTAGGATCTTAAATAAGAGAACTAGATAGTGTAATTTTCTTCTCTCTTTTAGATGTAGCCATGACAATTCGTGGAAAAATGGAGAAATGTGATCGTATTTTCGGACATTAAGTGTGAATCTGATACACATGCGAAGGACACGCTGCAGTTTGTCCAACAGTCCGTCACTTACATCAATTAGTAGAACATCATAATAGTCAAAATGCGGCATCTCTAAGGTTTGAATTAAAATTATTTTAAGAGCTGTAGGGAGAAAATTTTTGAAACGCTTTAGGGAATGCATTATGGAGAAGATCTTTTTAGATATTTGTTTTATTTGGGTATTCCAATTTAAATTAGAATCTAAGTGAAGTCCAAGTTTTCAACGACGTCGATATAAGGAATTTGTTCGTTATCTAACATGATAGCCGGCATATTGCTATTGTTTATGGAGTTTAATAGTCTTGGATGTCCGATAATTATCGCTTGATTGATTTATTGCTTGAATTATTGCATTCTAATACAAGATGTTTACATCGTGCTTTTGAACCAGTCGCCTAGACGTTCCGAGACAGCCTGTACATTCTGCCACTGGCCGCTACTCGAATATTTGCGAAAGCGATCATTCGAGAAAGCACACGTGGACAGATCGTTGCGAATTACACACACGACTCATGATTCGCGACTCCGAATCCCTTATACCGCCTGCGAAATTCAAATGGCGCTCATTTGAGCCATGTATATATATAAACGAATATCTGTCTGTTTGTCCTTTATGCATTATGCCTACTATACCACCCTTCCGATTGTGATGGGGCTTTTTAAAAATGTTCAGGAGTTTCCCAGAACGATTTTAGGCTCTAAGAGAGTTGTAATACTAAACCCTTCACCTTTAAAATTCAACCTTTGTAGTGAAAACGTGTTTTAACTTTTTGGATGCTTAAATGGCTTACGCTGCCTAAACCATAATTTAGACACCAAAATTAATGTATAGAGAATTGAATATCTAAAAAAAAAAAAAACCTAGAGAATTGTCCGCGATAGCTTATGTCTATCTTTTACGGATAACTCATAATAACCATTTTAATCTTTGAGCTCATTTATGCCAAGAAGATCGGGATAAGTAGATTCCCGGGCAATGCCGAGTAATCAGCACTCCAAATCCTCTATGGTGCGACAGACCTAGAAGGCCCTTGGTCTACCAGACGACTGCTGGCATCACATCCACATGTGTTAATCACAGAGGTAGACATCATTCAGCCAGTGTAGGAGTAACATGTGGTCAGCATGTCGGGTACCCAGTCGTTATAGCTAGTTTTTTTTTCAACCTGGAGCTGCTACTTATTGTAGCTACCCAAATGCATCACGATGTTGGGTAGGCAACGGTTCCATACTGGCCGAAATACCATGAGAAAATTTCTTCCCCATGGAGACTCGTACCAGCGCAAATCCCGTACCTCTGCGCCTAGGCTTCTTGCATTAACCACTCGGCTACGGCGCGGGGCGGGTAATCAGCACGGGGTACCTAAAAATAATTACGATATAAATGTATAATTATTTTTATTGTATTTATTCAACTAAGCATAAAACACATTTAATTTATTTAGGCGTAGCAGCGCATGGCGAGTATTAGCTAGTTAAAAATATTGTAATTCTTGGTCACTTTATTGAGGCTACACTTGAATTTATTTTTGCATTCTATTATGGCCACACGTAGAAATACATTATATAATGGAAATGGACAGCTAATGACAAATGAGGGAAATTTTTAGGAAGTGGCTGAATTCAAATAGGCCTACCTAGGAACAATAATCACAAACAGGAATTAGATGCACAAAGAAATTAAACATAGGCTCAATTCTGGAAATGCGTGCTATTATGCATTGCAGAGACTCTTGATGTCCCAACTCCTTTCAAAAAACATTAAACTGAAAATATATAAAACTATTATTCTACCAGTTATATTATATGGGTGCGAAACATGGACTCTTACTTTAAGGGAGGAAAGGAGATTACAAATATTTGAGAATAAAGTACTTAGGAAAATGTTTGGACCAAAGAGAGATGAACAGACAGGTGAATGGAGAAGACTGCTTAACAATGAACTACATGGTCTTTATAGAAAGCCAGTTATAATAAGAATAGTTAAGTCTCGTAGACTGCGATGGGCAGGACATGTTGCGCGTATGGGGAATGAAAGACGTGCATGGAAGCTTCTTGTAGGAAAGCCAGAGGGAAAATGCCCAGTTGGTAGACCAAGAATGAGGTGGGAGAATAACATTAACTATGATTTGAGGAAAGTAGATTATACAGGGAATGATTGGAATGCATTAGCTCAGGATAGGGGTGTATGGAGAGCTTATGTCCGTGCGGCCATGAACCTACGGGTTCGATAGTGCCAGTGAGTAAGCAAGTAATTCTATTATTAAGTTGGTACAAAGAATGAGAACTGTAACCCCTAAGGCTGAGGGATTGAGCCCCATGACAGCACTTACTCTGACGACATAACAAACAGAATTAAAGAAGAAGAAGAACAAGCACATAACACATGTTTTGATCAAATTGTGGCAATTTGTAGGAACGGGGGTATCTATTGTTTGAAACACGAGTGACGAAGTTTTTCCTTGCCTGCTTGCTGTATTATATTATGGAATAAAGCTTTAACACATAAACCTGATGTATGCCCTACGGCTGTTGCTAAATTCAGAGCTCGGCACACATTTTAATGACTCTCTCCCTTTTTATATTCACTCGCTATAGCATTAATGGTCATTAAATCCAACCACAGTTAAACTGTTTTAATAGTAACATACATATAATTGCGATTGGAAAATCAAAATACTAAATGATTAAAGATTCTATTGTATGTATATGTATTAGGGTATCCCAAAAAAAATAGTAGTCTTTTATTTTTAACGCATACCCACTTAATATATTTTTGGGCGATAGTGCGTTTTATCGTACTTACAACAATGGCGACCAAGATTGAAACTTCAACTTCCTACATTTCGAGCTTGCGAACCTAAATAGCCATACTGTAATATTACATATTACAAACCACGTGTGGGAAGTAAAACCACTGACCTCTATGTATACTACGTACAATGTATATACAAAAATATATCCAAAGGATAGTGTTAATATACATTATACGAAACAAATCACTGAATTTCAAATGAACTGAACTTTATTTGAAACAATATAAAAAATAAATACGTACTTGTCTCCATTTTATCACTAATTTATGTCACGCTCTGCTGTAGTTTTAACTAATAAACATTGCCCACACTGTTAACGTTAGTCAGTTGTTTATAATGAACGCAAATATTTCCAACAAAGATGTTATTATTTACTTGGAAAACACCATCGCGCAAAAAAAAATGTACAACGCACGTTTGTAAAGTGTTTTACAGAATCCCGGAAATTAAAAATCTCGTTATCGCTCGGTTTTAAATATTTTCCTCGCTTCTGTAAAAACCACTTTCCAACCTCGCATTGCATAATGTTACGTAAAACTACTGTAAGTACAATTTGGTGTAGGCCTATGTAGGCCCACGACAACCCGTACCGACTTGCTTCGAAACATGTAACCAAGGCGAACGAATTTGAAAAATAATATTATTTTATATTTTAAAATAGTAAATAGTTATACGTTTTGGGCATTTGACATTTTATTTACTAGGTAAACTTTTTGTTCTAGAATCCTTTTATACTAACCCAGTAAAAATTTTCGTATCTTATGTCTGACATGAAGTCGGCACGGGTTGTCATGATCCAATCGCAATAATATTTGTTATTTGAGTTATTAACTGGAAAAGGCATATGACTCCTGTACCCATCAACAAGCTCTGGGTGGCAATGGAGAAGTTTGGAATACCTAAATCTCTTGTACATTTTATAAAAAGAATGTATGATTGTAAAGCAAGTATTAAGGTTGGAAACAGAGTATCCTCAGAATTTGATATAACAAAAGAATTAAGACAAGGATGCGGGATGTCACCAACATTGTTCAAGATATATTTAGAAGATGTATTAATGAAATGGAATAAGTCATGTAGGGGAATGGGAATCAACATTAATGACCATTTACTGCACAATTTATTATTCGCTGATGACCAGATTATAATAGGACAAGATAAAGAAGATATAGAATATATGATCAGAAAGTTGGTCGATGCATTTGAGGTAATTATATTAAAACAGAATATATGGTAATCGGAGGAAATTCAGAAGACCTACAAATAAATAACATGATAATTAAATGTGTTGAATAATTTAAATATCTTGGATCTATAATAGATAAATCTGGTACTTGTGAAAAATATATTATTAATAGAGTAAATTGTGCAAGGAAGGCGATTAGATCCCTGAATAGTCTTTTATGGAATAGATATTGACCAGAAAAACAAAAAAGAAGAGATTATACAGACAATGATAGAAAGTATACTTACATATGGATCAGAAAGCTGGACCTTACATGACAGGATGCAGAAAATAATCTTGGCGACAGAAATGGATGGATTACGGAGAAGTATGAGAATATCCAGGCTACAACATATTCGAAATACATATATCAGACAAGAAATGGATGCACATGAAACTGTTATCGATAGGATAACAAAGAGAGCTCTACAGTGGTATGGACATGTACAACGGATGGCGGAGGACCAGTGACCTAAACAGGTGTTGGGTTGGATGGTACCAGGCAGAAGGAAGAGGGGTATGGAAGAGGGTCAATCGGAAGATAGGAATCTCTGGAAAGCAGGAATCAAGGGCAAACTGCTGTAAAGTGGAAAACCTGTATTAAGTAAGTATGTACTGTATTAAGTGTTAAGTAAGTAAGTTATTAAGGTCAAACAGAAAAAATAGAGGGTACGCGTATTTCATTTTGAGAAAAAAAGCCCTCCGTCATATCTTGGGACACCCTAATGTACATACCTCATAGGTCCCGTGTGGAGACATGGATGCTCTCTGGCGGAAGATTCTTAACCAAGCTAATTTATTTACGCTTATTTACCCATAGATAGCAACTAGTGATATGTGGTTAGAACATCGCCTCAATGAGACATCAAGTAGGAAACTTAGTTTTGTTTTGTTTAACAGTTATTTACAATGTCAAAATAGATAAATAGATCTAAAAGTTTAAAATAAGTGTGAAAACATAAATTTTATCTCTATAGGGAGTAGGAGTTATGGATTGTAAAACTCTTTTTTAAATGGAGGCACCGTCCTCCAACAAGTCATTTAGGCCTAAATTGTCAGATAACCGATATCTGCTTCACAGGTAGTCTATTGAAGTGCAGTGAAAACAATCCTTTACGAGGATTTTTTTCCCCCAAGTCGAGGGAAATTTTTGATTTCGTGAAGTTTTGTTTGGCTAAGTTTGCATGCCTAATTTTTGACAATTTTATTTCCTGAAAACATGCTTTATCATCAAATTTGATTAATTTTATTACAATCTCTACCGCCTGTAGAATGCATTATTTAGTGCCATGACCGCTTGCTCAATCACCGAAAATTGTCAATACCATGCAAATAGATAAATATTTTCAAAATATCGTTGACATAAAACATTATGTAGATTGCATTATCAGTAATGCTGTACATATTTATAAGGTTTTGAACCTCACTTAAGAATTAATGGAAATGTACCCTTTTTGATATGTATTATAAATATAAATTCCAGGGTTTATAAAAATAAAGATAAAATTCTTAAATGTGTAACAACCCAATCCTTCGGGTGTTATGGAACCGTAACATTGTGTCCTGGTTGGTTTTATTATTATTTTTCTTTTCTTCCAAAGTGCGACAGGCCTACAAGTCCCTTGACCTACCATCTGGCTGCTGTCCTCACATCCACGTGTGTTAATCACATAGGAAGACGATCATCTAGCCAGCATAGGGGTGACGTGGTCAGAATATAGGTTCTCCCAGCCGTTATAACTTGTTTTATCAACCTGGAGCCGCTACTTATTGTAGCTATCCAAATGCCTCATGATGCTGAGTAGGTACCGGTCCCATACTGGTCTAAATGCCATGAAACAATTTCTTCCCCCATGGAGACTCGAACCAGCCAAGTCCCGTAACTCTGTGCCAAGGTCCAGGGTGGTTAGCAATTCATAAATTTCAAGCGATACATTTCAGGCTTTATATCTTGTTTGGGACACCGTCAAACAACTTGATCGAGCTCGAAACCAAGGAAGATAGATATTTCAATACATTTGCTATAATTATTGTAAAAAATGACATGCCTTAAGAGAATGTGGCTTATCATGTTACTGCCCTAAGCCCTTCATATAAATATTGAAATATAGTTACCTTAAGATTTTGAGTCCTGATTAGAAAAAGTCTTTTAGTTTCTCGTCAAACGGGCATGATGTTCTCAAGCTCATAAAAATACCCCTCCCCCTTTATTTTTTTCCATGATTTAGAACATGACTTGGAGAAAATTCTTCTTTCTTCATTTTCTTTATAAATGAGTTAATATTGCCAGTCGTTTGTAACAGGAATGTCTTTCATGGGCTAGACTTGATTGCAACTAAACAAAACAATGCTACAACTAGACTGTCACCTTAAATTGGACTCCATGAGTCATATTGGGATGGATCAGATGATGCAAGGGTGGGGGTGGGGTGGGACAATATTCATCTGTCACTCAGAACTTGTCAGCTTGGAGATATCTCCGGAAGCTGGGAAGCTCCAGACAAACAAAGGGAGACATTTTCATTCAGGAAGTTGGTATGCCTCCTCCTCCATCTTGTGGTGTTTGTACTATCTCCATCTCCCTCTTGTTTCTTTCTTTCTCTTTCGACATGATGAATAGAAATGACAGTATTAACATGCACATCTAATTTCCTTTTAAATTCATTACATAAAAATGCTTAAACTCCAACATGTAGATTTCAAGTAAACACGTACAACGATTACATATCTCTTTCTGTATCTACATTTTACAAAATATGTAATCATAAGGGCTGGGAATTTTACGACCTATAAACCACCGAAATATGAAAAAAAATGCATTTATGATCTAAAATTTAAAAAAAATATGCACTGTAATATAAGAAATATGACGTCATAATATTATAATTATGTAATAATTTCAGTTGTAAAATATGACGTCATAATATTATAATTATGTAATAATTTCAGTTGTAAAATTAATTAGTAAAAAAAACGAAAATAATGGCATTTTGGGGAAGTGAACATATAAGATGAAAAATCATAATAAACAACAAACCTCTGGAACGAGTAACAAATTTTAATTATTTGGGTTGTAATTTTACTATAAACACAAAAACTGAATGAGACGTAAATGTGAAACTGTCAAGATTTCAAATGCAATGTGGAACTATACATAAAACATTAAAGAATAAAACAAGAAGATATACTAGATTAAAGTTTTATAAAACATTGACAAGTTCCTGCATTACTTTATGGGAGTGAAACTTGGGTAATGTCCAAAACATTACAAAGTAGAATACAAAGTAGAAATGAACTTCCTTAGAAGAACAAAAGGCTACACAAGAATGGATCGGCTAAAGAATGAAGATATAAGAACAGAGTTAAATATATATCCATTAAATGATAAAATCAAAGGGTATAGAGAAAAATGGTTTAGACATGTTGAAAGAATGAACGTAACAAGATTATCACAAGCAGCATTTCACTACAAGCCAAGAGGTTCAAGGAATGTAGGAAGGCCAGTGAAAAGATGGACAGAACAACTGTGAGGCGGAACAGGCATTTTGCCTAGCCCGTGAAGTGAAGAAGAAGAAGAAGAAATTAATTAGTAAATCAGTTTACGACAAATAACTATTTATTTAAGAATAAAATGCATATGAGAAATAAGCTAAAGTAAGGAATTTTATATTGTAGCATGTTTTTTACTTTATTAAAATTATGTGTAGCTACCTGCTTGTTGCGAGACAATATATAAACACATGCTCAGGTATATACATAAGAGAAAAGTCGATACTGTGAATTGGAACGAAATAATAGAGGTAGGTAGATTTTACAACATACAACATCGTGAGATATTTAATAACCCAGGCACGGAAGAAAGATATCGTAAGTTTTTTTTAATTCTTATCTATCCATAGTAATTCTGCCCGAAGGTGAGAGAGAGAGAGAGAGAGGGAGAGAGAGGGAGAGGAGGGAGAGAGAGGAGGAGAGAGAGGGAGAGAAGAGAGGAGAGAGAGTGGGAGAGAGAGGTAGAGGTTCTGAGAGAGAGTGGAGAGAGAGAGGGAGAGGAGAGGAGTTGAGAGACGAGAGAGAGGGAGAGAGAGAGGGGGGGAGAGGGAGAGGGAGAGAGGCGAGAGGGGAGCGGAGAGGGAGAGAGGGGTGAGAGGGGAGAGGGGGGAGGAGAGGGGAGAGAGGAGGAGAGTGGGACGAGAGAGAGGGGGAGAGGGGGAGAGGAGAGAGGGCGGGAGAGGGAGAGATTGGGGGAGAGGGAAGAGAGAAGAGGTGGAGAGGAGAGAGAGAGAGAGATTGGGAGAGAGAGAGAGGAAGAGAGAGAGGGGGAGAGAGAGAGAGGAAGAGAGGAGAGGGAGGGAGAGGGAGGAGAGGGAGGGGGAGGGAGGAGGGAGAGGGAGGGAGGAGAGGGAGGGGGAGAGCGGAGAGAGGGAGAGAGAGAGGGGGAGAGATTGGGGGATGAGAGGAGGAGAGGGGGAGGAGGGGATGAGAGAAGGAGAGGAGGGAGAGAAAGGAGGAGAGGGGGAGAGAGGGAGAGAGGGAGAGAGAGAGAGAGAGAGATATGGAGATACAAGGGTAGATCGTTGGCCACTTTTAGTCCAGATACAAAATAAAGAACCCACCCTGTTGTCGGTTTCCCTCTCCCCCCTTTCCCATATTAACATCTGGTGCGAGTGAGAGAGGTGAGTACAGTTGTCTCATTCTACAAATTTCTCGTAAAGTTAAACCAGAGAGACTATAGTACAACTAAGTATTGGGTGGGTAAGATAAGCTAAATTTTGCTCAGAGGCACTAATTTAGACTTGGAATATTTTTACGATACCGTAATTTTTCAGCTACGGACCCATGGCTTGAAATCCCTCCCTCTGTACTTCTTCTTCTTCGTCAGGCTCTACGACTTCCAGTGGAATGTCTTGGCCTTCTCAACTAGTTTACGCCATTTCTTCCTATCTTGTGCAGTAGATTTCAAATAAAAAATCCCCATCTCTCTTAAATCTTCAATTACGTCATCTTCCCATCGATCTTTGGGTCTTCCTCTTGGTCTCGTTCCCTGTGGCCTCCAATTTAAAATATCATTCGGCAATCTTCCTTTTGGCATTCTTAGTGTTCTTAGTGTATGTCCAAACCATTGTAATCTTCCCTCTGTACTTGTCCCTTGAATTTTTCTCTCCAAAAATCCTTCAATCCCGGCCGGGTTTCATCTGCGAAACTCGGGACTACAGGTACCGCGGTCTACATATAAGAAGTCAATTATACTCGTATATAAAGTAAAATCCAAAACTGTTTAAAAAATACTCATGAAGCTGTCTCTAATTAAAAAAAAGTTACGAACTTAATCATATACCGTACGCAATTATGGATTAATATTAATAGAAACACTTTAATTGTTGGGGTATACCGTAGCGTAATGGTTCAGGTAGTAAGCTATAAGCCGGAATGTCGAGGGTTCGATTCTCGGTGGGGGTCAGGATTTTTAAACTGACCCAAATCACTAGGCGGCACTATGTCCTTGGGGTCGACTCAGCCTCTGATGAAAGTTAGTACCAGACGATTGTTCTGGGAGCAAAGCCGGCCGTCACGCAAGGCTGATATAAAGTGCCGATTATCTAGAAAAAGTGGGAGCCTTAACCTCCTTCTATCCCAAGGGTCTCCTGAGGCCTGTGGTGGAGTCACATTACATTAGCTACCTTTACTTTAATATTGTTATAATTCAAGCCGCGAAAGGCCTAGAAGGCCTTACCCTACAAGCCGGCTGCTGGTCTCACATATAACTAACTTACTGGCACTATCGAACCCGTTGGTTCGCAGGACATAAGCCCTCCGTAGATCCCTATCCTGAGCTGATGTCCTCCAATCATTCCCTGTATAATCTACTTCCCTCAAATCATGGTTAATGTTATTCTCCCACCTCATTCTTGGTCTACCAACTGACCGTTTTCCCTCTGGTTTTCCTACAAGAAGCTCTATGCACGTCTTCGATTCCCATCCGTGCCACATATCATGCCCATCGCAGTCTACGATACTTAACTGTTCTCATTATATCTGGCTTCCTATAAAGGACATGTAGTTCACTGTTTAGTAGGCGTCTCCATTTACCTGTCTGTTCATCTCTCTTTGGTCCAAAAATGTTCCTAAGAACTTTATTCTCAAATACTCGTAATCTCCTTTCCTCCCTTAAAGTAAGAGTCCATGTTTCGCATCCATATAATATAACTGTTATTCTACTTTCACGTAAGAAGAATGAACGGAACAAGAATACTACGTCAAATCTTAAATTACCAGCCACCAAGCAATAAATCCTTGGGCAGACCCTTCAAACCTTGGATTGAGATCGTAACAGACCCTTAGGTCTATTGCATGAAAGGAAGAAGAAGAAGAAGAAGAAGAAGACTTCATTTGTGTTTAGTGCTCCTAGGGAGCTAACCATAGATTTATACCAATTGTTATTGAGAGAATTTCAACAAATACATTTATCAATTGAATTTCTAGTTTTATGGGAAAAGAATTCAATTTAAAACTTTCCTTTAATCTTTTTAGTATTAATTGATTTTTATTTATTTATTTATACTTATATATGGCACCCGGCTGACATAAAGTGCCGATTGTCCAGAAAAAGTGGGAGCCTTAACCTCCTACTACCCCAAGGGCCTCCGGGTCTGTTGTGGGATCACTTTTACTTTATTTATATATGACAAATATCTGTTAATACATTTTATATATTAATAAATACATATATTATTCACACACATAGACGATAATCTAGCCAGTATTGGAGTTACCTTTGGACAGCAAGTTGGGTCCCCAGACGTTATAGTTTTTTCAACCTGTAACCACCAATCTTGGTAGCTACTCAATTTTCTCACGATGCTGGAGGGGCACCCACCTCATACTGATCGATATTTCATGAGAAAATGTCTTTCCCCGTGGGGATTCGCTAGAATATTGACTATTTTAAAAATCCTACTGACTGTAATATATTTTCCAAGAATGTGAATAGGCCTAATTCTGAAGATTTACTTAGTGTGACGTATTATGAAGCACGAGAGGAGGAGACGCCTATAACATGACGACGATATCAAATAAGGGCGAGTGGGTGGGCGGAATTCTCCCCAACATGGAATTACTCACAGTTGGACAAACACAACTCTATGTACGTCATTAGGGGAGAGAAATGGACCGGAGTTAGAACATAATGCACTCAACCTCTCAGAATATTGTCATTTACATAGCATAATCACACACTCAAGTGCCTGAGACAACTCTGCTCTAGATTAGGCTTCTATCTTATTTAGCAAACGTCTTTTGTTCTCCGTCAGCACTATATTAAATTTATTATTATTATTATTATTATCATTATTATTTTAACTAATTAACTCACCGTAGGTGCATGGCTGTGCATACATAAGCTCTCCACACATCTCTATCCTGAGCTAATGTTTCCTAATCATCCCAGTATAATCTACTTCCCTCAAATCATGAATAATGTTATTCTCCCACCTCATTCTTGGTCTACCAACTGGGCGTTTTCCCTCTGGTTTTCCTACAAGAAGTTTCCATGCACGTCTTTCATTCCCTATTCGCGCCATACGTATTGCCCATCGCAGTCTACGAGACTTAACTGTTCTTATTATAAATGACTTCCTACAAAGAACATGTAGATCATTGTTATGTAGTTTTTTTTTTCGTTCGCTTGTATGTTCATCTCTCTTTAGTCCAAACATAGTTTTAAAAAATCATATATATCTATGGTATCATATGCATTCTTAATTTATAATGAGCAAGAATTAGTTTTGAAGTAGGTACAATGTTTGATAATGAGAAACAAGATATACGAGTATATTAATTTATATATATATATATATTATATATATATATATATATATATATATATTTATTAATTAATTAATATATATATATATATATTAATTAATTAATTTATATAACTTTATATATTTTGCCAAGGTTATACAAAAATGGAAGAAATCAAGTCCAATAAGAAACAAAATTAATAAGGAAATGTATATGAATACTTTAATGTATGCAGACGATCTGGTAATTATACAGAAGTCAGGATGATTTACAAAGAGTCATTTACACGTTGAATCAATTAGAGCTCTTATTACAATCTCAAAGTCTCAACTTCAAAAACTAAAAATTATGGCTTTTCAGGGCAAAGTGCCAGTCAGAGAAAAAATAGTAATCGATAATGAAATAAAAGAACAGATAGCACACTTGGTTCAGAGAGCCTATAACATATAGCTATGCATGGGATATACACAATAAATTAAATCGATATCAAATGATGTGCAGCACCATAAGAAAAATCCTCCGAAAGACTCGAAGAGAAAACTCAGCTCAGGTTTTATAAAATTAGGCTGTTCATATTCTTTTATATGGATCTGGATCTTGGGTACTTATAAAAAAAGATATCTCACACTGAAATTAGTTTTTTTAAGATCCGTAAAAGGATGTACACGCACGGATAGATTACACAATAAGTCAATAAGAAATGAACTGGAGATATTTTCAATACTCGATCAAATAGAAGAGCACAAATACTTATGGAAAGAACATTTAGACAGAATGGAAAATACAAACTTACCTAAAACGATCAACACCTACAATCCGCATGGAAAAAAAAAAGATCTTCGGGATGGCCAAGGAAACGATGGACTTGAGACCGGAATAGGTCACATTGACATAATCCTGGAAAGGAAGAAGAAAAAGAAGAGAAACAAAATTCTGGTTGTCGTTAAGTAAGATAAAAATAGAAATAATTCATTCATAGGAGGCTATTATGGAAATTGTATGGCGAAACTGGTTAAAATATACATAGAAAGTAAATCACATGATTTCCATTTAAGACTATCGTATATTTCTAGTAAAAGTAGAAGAAAAGACTTGAATTTTGTTGGAAGTATTGAGACCTCACTTCTACGTCATATGCATTGATTTGAACGCATTCAAACACCATGAACAATTCACAAGCCATTTTCAAATATTGACACATATTCTTTAAAACATCTCCAACATGAATCGAGAAAAATCTCTCGGAGAACAAACCTCAAGTACCCATATTTACATTCCTTTTGAAATATCAGGCTATACCCATCGTGTTTATATTACTGCTATATCGACCCATATCCATGCATAGGGGTGTACAATATGTTACACAACTTTGAAACAAAGCGTACCGACACACTTTCAGAAATCGTTTGACAGGTTGGTTGAGTTCTTGATATAAGAAAACCGGGATCTGCAATATCTTACTACAAACAGGCTCTGATATGTTAAAAATTAAAGCATTATGGTATTATATATTACAGGGAATATTGCCTGAACTTCTTTCAAAAGAAGTAAAATTGAAAATATAGGGTGAAGAAATTGGGGCTGGAAGTAAATATCAATAAAACTTGATATAAGTCACACATAGAAATACATTATATAATGGAAATGGGCAGCTGATGACAAATTAGGGAAATTTTGAAGAAGTGGCTGAATTCAAATACGTAGGTTAATCACAAATAGGAATGAGATGCAAAAAGAAATTAAACATAGGCTCAATTCTGGAAATGCGTGCTATTATGCATTACAGACACTCTTGGCGTCCCAACTCCTTTCAAAAAACGTTAAACTGAAAATATATAAAACTATTATTCTACCTGTTATATTATATGGGTGTGAAACATGGACTCTTACTTTAAGGGAGGAAAGGAGATTACAAGTATTTGAGATTAAAGTACTTAGGAAAATTTTTGGATCAAAGAGAGATGAACAGACTGGTGAATGGAGAAGACTACATAACAATGAACTACATGGTCTTTATTAGAAGCCATATATAATGAGAACAGTTAAGTCTCATACACTGCGATGGGCAGGACATGTGGCACGAATGGTAAATTAAAGACGTGCATCGAAGCTTCTTGTAGGAAAACCAGAGAGGAAAACGCCCAGTTCGTAGACCAAGAATGAGGTGGAAGAATAACATTAATTATGATTTGAGAGAAGTGGATTAAACAGGGAATGATTGGAAAACATTAGATCAGGATAGGGGTGTATGGAGAGCTTATGTACGTGCGGCCATGAACCTACGGTTTCGATAGTGCCAGTGAGTTAGTTAGTTAGGATGCGGCATAATTCAGGTAACTACTGCACATGATTACAAGGAAAAAAATCAGACTGATTGAAACTAGGGTTTGAGTATGGGATCTTCAAAATATAATCTCTGACATTATTGCTTGATGTAATTTTCTAACCAGGGAACAATTTTGGTACTTGCTTATTATATAGATGCTGTAGAGAAAATAACATACGTGCATTTTCGGTTTGCTTACTTATGCTGCATCCTATATATCAAACTATTCTTCTCCCAAGTATATTATACGGATGCGAAACATGGATTCTTAGTTTAAAAGAAGAGAAAAGATTACAAGTATTTGAGAATAAAGTTCTTAGGAAAATGTTTGGACCGAAGAGAGATAAAAAGACAGGCAAATGGAGAATATTACGTAACAGTGAGATACATGAACTTTATGGGTAACCCGATATAATAAAAACAGTTAAGTCTCGTAGACTGCGATGAGCAGTAGAAGAATAGGGAATGAAAGAGGTGCATGGAAGCATCTTCTAGGAAAACCAGAGGAAAAACGCCCAGTTGGTAGACCAAGAATGAGATGGGAGAATAACAGCAACCATGATTTGAGGGAAACAGATAATACAGGTGCTTATTGTTAAACATTAACTCATGATAGAGATGTATAGAGAGATTATTTCCGCGCGGTCATGAACCTGTGGGTTCGATAGTGCCAGTGAGTTAGTTAGTTGCTAATATTGTGATACGATTGTAGCGAGTGAGTTGGGAAACGATAAAGAGTACAAAAATAGAGACTTAGCGCCGGTTTTACCAACAGAGGTAACTGTGATGTTGAGTGATTCCGGGTTCTGTGGCCGTGGTCCATAGTTGGTGTTGATACCAGACGTTTCGCCCTCAACTGCGGAGGGCATCTTCAGTGGCGAGTGCTTCTAGGCGTGTTTCCTGGTCGGAAGCTCTACTTAGAGTAGCTCTAAGTAGAGCTTCCGACCAGGAAACACGCCTAGAAGCACTCGCCACTGAAGATGCCCTCCGCAGTTGAGGGCGAAACGTCTGGTATCAACACCAACTATGGACCACGGCCACAGAACCCGGAATCACTCAACATCATGATTACCGGCCGTGAAAGCCTGCATTCAACTAGAGGTAACTGTATTACGCCAGTTTATGCTATGCGTTATACACGGGGAAACTGGCGTAATACAGTTACTTCTGTTGGTGAAACCGGCCCTTAATAGAGTATTTTCAATTTCCGAGGTTTTGTAAAAATACTTAATACAATAGTACTGCATACTATCTTTGTGCGTGACATATCTAATATATAAAAATGTTTGTTTGTTTGTTTGTACCTTATGCGCGGCCATACCGTTGACCTGATTGTGATGGGGCTTTTTGTAAAATGTTCAGGAGATTCCCGTGATGAACGCTAAAAGAGAATTGTGATACTCAACCCCTTCACCCCTAAAAATCACCCTTTGTAGTGAAAAACGTGAAATAAAGTCCCCATTTTGACGCTTAAATGGCTTACGCTGCCTAAACCATAACAAATACACCAAATTAATGTAGACAAAATTGAATATCTCAAAAAAGTCCACAAAAAAGTCCGCGACAGCATATGTTTAAATTCTATGGATAACTCACAATAACCATTTTTATCTTTCATTGATGCCAAGTAAGATCGGGATAAGGAGATTCCTGGACAAGCGTGCTCTGCCATACTGTTCATCCGATTGAGATGGGGCTTTTTGAAAAATGTTCAGGAGGTGCTGGCGATGCGGTCCGCCACAATAAAATAACTGATACTAGAAATTACTGTTTTGCCAATTTAAAGGTTAAGGTTCACTTGGGCTGTAACACCAAATAAGAAGAGAATGAATTAACTTCTTCTTCTTCTTCTTCACTTCACGGGCTAGGCAAATTGCCTGTACCGCCTCACGGTTGTTCTGTCTATCTTTTCACTGGGCTTCCTACATTCCTTGAACCTCTTGGCTTGTAGTAGAATGCTGCTCTTGGTAATCTTGTTACATTCATTCTTTCCACATGTGTAAACCATTTCTCTCTATATTCTCTGATTTTCTCATCCAATGGATATATATTTAATTCTGTTCTTATATCTTCATTCCTTATCCGATCCAATCTTGTGCAGCCTTTTGTTCTTCTAAGGAAGTTCATTTCTGCGCTTTGTATTCTACTTTGCAATTTTTTGGACATTACCCAAGTTTCGCTCCCATAAAGTAATGCAGGAATTGCCAAAGTTTATAAAACTTCAATCTAGTATCTCTTCTGGTTTTATTCTTGAATGTTTTTTGTATAGTTCCGCATATCATTTGAAATTTCGACTGTTTTATATGTATGTCTCTTTCAGTTTTTGTGTTTATAATAAAATTACAACTCAAATAATTAAAATTTGTTACTTGTTCCAGAGGTTTGTTGTCTATTACGATTTATGAATTAACATGGTCTAGTAATTCATAACAAGAGTGAAGCTAAGGCTCAATGTTTTAAACAGATAGAAGTCGTATATGCAATATTACATCTAGTTCATACTCTAAAGACGTAACGCCTCATTTTAATAATGGGACTTCAATGTGATGTCCTTTCAATCCAGAGCAGATGGCAACAATTTTATGAGCCATGGATCACTACTGCTCTTCTTCATACGAGAGAAATGCTTAAGACAAGCAAAGCACAAGGGTTTTAATGCGAGAGCAACAAAAGGGAATTTAATTCTTCCCTGAAGCAAAAAACCTGGTGGAGGAGCTGAGCACACATACTTGAGGAGACAAATGAACGCCGCTATGCGGGAGAAATATGAAAAAGAATAGAGAGATTTTTAAAAAAGGATGTCCATTGATCATTTTTTAGCTGGAGGCATTTTTCACCCTCCTACATAACCAGCAATTTGATGCAGACGACGTGCTTTCTGGAGGGGATGAAGTGATAATGTACGGCCGTCATATTAAAGGTTTGCATTATAATGCCTGTTTGAAGACATCAGTTACAACACTCATATATTAATCTATGTACGACTGCACGTTCATTTTTGCTTGCTCGACGAATTGAAAAATGCTAACATTAGCAATTTTAGCTTTATCTTCAGTTCGAAGGATCAGCATGATTTTTTAAAAGATCCGATTTTAAGCTATTAAAACTCAATGCAAAAAGTCAATAAAATTATAAAATTCTTGTCTAAGAAAGAAGGCTCCTAAATGACTTGATTTATCAACTCTAAAAATTTGTGCAATTTTCAAACTTTTACTCAATATAATTATGTATTTATAAGAAATAAATTTCACTTAAAATTAATATACCTAAATAAGATTATATATATATATTCACATTCATATTAAAACATCTAAATATACAAGCGTTACTGCTATAAAGTAAATATTCTCTTTAAAAATTTGATTAACTGATATGTTAGCCACTAGATGTCAATCGGAACGATTTTCCGCTACCTCTTGTGTGAATTGAGAATACTACATATATAAGAAAAATGTATGTTTGTGTTGGAATACTTTGGTAGCTCAGGTAGTTAGAGCGCTAAACGTACAGAGTTTAGGGAAAATGAATGCTTGAGTCGGGATTTGAACCCGAGTCCCTAAACTCTGTACGCTTAGCGCTCTAACGACCTGAGCTACCAAAGTATTCCAACACAAACATACATTTTTCTTATATATGTAGTATTCTCAATTCACACAAGAGGTAGCGGAAAATCGTTCCGATTGACATATATATATATATATATATATATATATATAATAGAGTGTCCAAGACTCCCAAGACATAAATGAGTTTTTAGGCAAAATCAAATACGCATACCTTTTTCTTTCTTTCTCTTTGACCTTAATAACTCAACAAATATTATTGCGATTGGATCATGACAACCCATGCCGACTTTATGCCAATCGTAATACATGAAACTTTGTACTGGGTTAGTACAGAAGGATTCTAGAACTAAAAGTTTATTTAGTAAATAAAAAACAATATGCCCAAAAATATGCCCAACTATTTACCATTTTACAATACAAAAACATTATTGTTCAAATTTCGTTCGCTTTACTGACATGTTTCGAAGGAAGTCGGCACGGGTTGCACTGGGCCTATGTACACTAAACTGTACTTACAATTGTTTTAACATTAAACAAATAAATTAGCAGGGTATGGTGCTAAAAAAAATACTATTTAATTTTGTATTAGAGCATGCCATCAAATCTTTAGAGAATGAGGAAGGCTTACAACTCAATCTCAATCCGATCCAATCTTGTGCAACCTTTTGTTCTTCTAAGGAAGTTCATTTTTGCACTTTGTATTCTATTTTGCAATTTTTTGGTCATTACCCAAGTTTCGCTCCCATAAAGTAATGCAGGAACTGACAATGTTTTATAAAACTTCGATCTAGTATCTCTTCTTGTTTTATTCTTTGATGTTTTATGTATAGTTCCGCATATCATTTGAAATTTTGACAGTTTCATATGTATGTCTCTTTCAGTTTTTGTGTTTATAGTAAAATTACAACCCAAATAATTAAAATGTGTCATTTGTTCCAGAGGTTTGTTGTCTATTACGATTTTTCATCTTATATGTTCGTTTCCCCGAAATTCCATTATTTTTGTTTTTTCTTTTGATATTTTAAAATTATATTCTTGGCATAACTGATTTAATTGTGTAAAATGTACTGCAAATTATTTTCACTTTCTTAAATAATAACCACATCGTCAGCATACATTAAAGCGTTTAATATTTTAAAACGGTCCATTCTTATACCTATATTAACAAATACGTTTCCACAATTTTGGATGATGTCATTAATATATATAGATTAAAAAGAGTAGGTGATAAACTACACCCTTGTCTTACACCTCTATTTATTAAAATAGCTTCGGTCTTTGATGTGCCTATATTTATTATAATTTGAGACTTTACATACAAACTTTTTATCACGTAAATTAATTTTGCGGGGTAGCCATGTATTTCCATAATTTGCTCAGTGAATCAATAAGAAAATATTGAAATTCATGTCGCTAGAAATATATTTGATTTAAAAAAAATGACACAATTCTAAACATTTTAATACTTTTAAGGAACATTTTGTTCCGTTGAGGTTATTGTTAAATATTTAAAATGAACAAATTTTGTACCTGCTGTGGCAGTCGTCCTCAACAATTTATATTTGTATAAAATATTGAACTAGACCTTCCGCAACCGTTTCAATTTTCAAAGCTATTCATTGGGTAGTGGTTTTGTTTAACGAATATATTGTATAGTGAGTTGATCTGGCAGGACGTGTTCTCGTTCAGCAGGTTATCGTTTTTTTGTTTGCTTCATAATTTATATTTCTTCTAAGAGGTTTATTTTCTTGTTATCGTTTTCTCTATGCATTATTGAGAGGGTGTTTTCTATTGTGTTGAACGGATGACCTGTGTTTGTAACATGCTTAGCGAAACTTGATTTGCTTACATTTTTTTATGATATCAGTGAAAAGCTCATTATATCTTATTTTAAAGTTTCTGTTTTACGTCCTATATAAAATTTTTCATAAGTAATGCCACGAGTGATTTCCAATTTATCTAGGGGATTTGGAAATCAAGAGCGGCATTTGTTAGGACTATTTAACGAATAAAATTAAGGTGTTTACTAACAAATCTTTATTTAAATATAGTTGCTGGTATTTTAAAATATTTATATATTTAATGTAAACGGCGATGTTTGAAAACAAATGAGAAACGTTTGGTTATGTTTAATTTGTTCATCCACAGCAACTAGATCATATTATTTATTGCCAAATAGGATCGCAATATTGTAAGAATGCACCCTAGTGGAGAAAAAATGAAACACATCTAACTTTATAACCTACATTATAGTAGTAATTAATTTTTTTAGTTAACAACTCAGTAAAATCATTATCTAAAAACACAATATATTATTGAACACACAATTATCAAATATTTAGTTCGAAGGAATCTGTTAATTATTTGCTAGTTCAACGTATTTGTTGGAGTCATTCTCTGCAAAATAATGCACTGGCCTTTTCAGAATATTAAAAAAAGAGGAGTTTTCTTTATTTTGGTAAACACAATTCGACAAATATCGAGGTGAAACACGACTGTCATTGGTTGTGAAACAAAATTCATTGAAACGTGATTGGTCATAACTCCTATTTCGGGCATGAGTTAAATAGTCACTACTATTATATTTAAGTTTATATATTCATTTGTTCTTGTACACGCTGCTGTCTTCTACTTCATTTGAAATCATGTTGACTGCAACTGCCACAACAGGTACAAATTTTATCGTTTTTAAATAGACCCTATTATACATCTGATATATAATGAATGTTTGTTTGTTCGTACTTTATGCGCAGTCATACCGTTGATCCAATTGTAATGGGGCTTTTTGCAAAATGTTCAGGAGATTCCCGGGATGAACTAGGCTATAAGAGAGTTGTGATACTCAACTCCAACACCCTTAAAAATCGCCCTTTGTAGTGGACAACGTGAAAAAAATAGCTATTTGGCCGCTTAAATGGTTTACGCTGCCTAAACCATAACAAATACACAAAATTAATACATACAGAATTGAATACCTCAAAAAGCTCTACAAAAAAGTCCGCGACAGTATATGTTTATCTCTTACGGATAACTCACAATAATCATTTTTGTCTTTCATTGATGCCAAGAAGATCGAGACAAGTACGTAGATTCCTGCAAGCATAGCAACACATGGCGGGCATTCTTTTTCGGATAACTCGCACAAATAAATTTTGTCTTTTAGCTCATTTATGTCAAGAATGATCGAGATGAGTAGAATCCCGGACAACGCCGGGTAATCAGCACGGGGAATCTTAAAATAATTACCATATAGATTTATAATTCTATTTCATTTTACTTATTCAACTAATAATAAGAAGTACATTAATTTTCGTCATTCAGCTCATTTATGTAAAGAAGATCGGGATGAGTACATTCCCGGACATCGCCGGGTAAACAGCACGGACTATCTAAAAATAATTACGATATAAATTGTTCCTTTCACTTATTTAACTGAACATAAAACACAATACTTTTCGTTTTTCAGCTCATTTATGTCAAGACGATCGGGATAAGTAGATTCTCGGGCAACGCCGGATAATCAGCATGGAGTATCTAAAAATATAAATTTATGATTATTTTTCCTTCTACTTATTCAACTGAATATAAAACAAATATTTCTGATCCAGTGTACCAATTTTAAATGCCTTTTTTATTACGAACATTCACTCCTTTATCAGGACGAAAGAAGGAAAGCTAGATGCTAGGTAATGTCAGCTAAGTAATGATCATCCTCCACCATCTTCAAGAAAAAGGAGCAGTTTCAACAAAGCACCGCATATTTTTAAGTGTTTTAAAGTTAAGCACCATTTCCCTTTATACTCGGCGTAATATTATGATAGAGGAAATCATTGCAGGAACTTTTTAACGAGAACCTTCTTAAATTAACGTTGGGAAGTTGTGTTCCTGATATGATAAATCATTCTGCAGTAAAAAAGAAGTTTCTAACCCCTAGAAAACATGTGAAGACGATATTTTCCATTCATATTCTTTGACCCCCCTTTTAAATTCCCTCCCTGTTTTATTTTCTTACAACGTCAACCCTTTTTCGCCATGTAATAAACATATTCATTGAAAAGTGAAACCTCTCTTTTTTTCTTTTTTTGAAAAATGAACGTGTCTAGCAATTTATCACCGTCATTTTCTTCTCCCTCTCTCTGTCTTTCTCCTTTTAGGATAGGCAACATCCATTACTCAACAACCTCAATGCAGAATTTATTGATTACTAATTTGCAAGTCAAGAAGGTTGAAAACGATGGAATGTTTTCTAGCGAAATTCCTTAACGACTCATAACAGCGCGTGGGATGGTCTTAATGCGCAAATGATTAGGTGCGAGTTACAAAAAGTTCAATGATTTATGTTTCAGAGACTAAATAAACTGCACTAATGATCACACGTTTCTTGTCCTCAGAATTGAATCTTAACATGTCACTATTAGCTTACATTTGCGCTTATTTTTTTTAAGTTGAATTAAGCAATCGATTGATTTGGTGTTTACTTGATGAAAATGCTCAATGATTAAATAAAATAAAACTGATTGGTTTGGGCAGGTTACTGTCATAGTGTTTAGCAATTTATTATTATTTTACTACGTAAATAACTTCGCTGAAATAAAATAGAAAAAAAGTTCAACCAAATAAAAAAAAGTGGATGTACAGATTTGATCGAATGCATGTATCTTGTTATAAACGAATTGCAGACAAGGAATTTGAGATGGAAAACCCAATATCCGAGTTTAAATTCTTTAAATTTGTTTGACTTTACACTCATAATCGAAATTCGGGGAAAAAATGGCATGGGTTGGGTTCAGAATTTCACTGGGATTTGGAATAATCATAAATATTTACAATTAATCAAACACCATTTTCAAATGAAGCTTTTAAAGAAGCTGGATATATCAGAAAATAAATTGATAATTTTAAAGATTCCATATAGATATAGTTTGTAAAATAAGGCTGAATAAATCTTAATTATTGCGATTTTTCCAAGTTCAAATTAAAGTTGAAAACCGTCCCATACTCTTCCGTTTCAATACTTGATTATGAGTGTCTAATATTAAACTGCTAACTCAAGTATTTTTCATCTGGGTTGTGAATTTTATATTGCTTGTCAGAAACTTTGCCATGACTATATTATATTATATTATATTATATTATATATTATATTATATATTATATATATATATATATATATATATATATATATATATATATATATATTTCGGTTTAATTATTACAAATTATGTATATAAGATCAACTGAAAAATGTAACATGCGAAAAATCAAAATATTTTAAATTAATATTTAATTTTAGGAAGTTATATTTTGAGGTTATTTTAATTACATTATTTTTAGTCTGAACATCTTACCTCAATATTAATGTTGATTTGTTCTTGAACATGTTTCAAAACAATTCTGTTTTATCGTCAGCTTTTCCAGACTGGTTTTATTTATGTTGCATTATGTTGCACAACCTGGATGTCGATGTCAGCTCCATCCTGAGGTTGGCCAAAGAAACTCCAAACAAGGTCACGCTCGGTCATGTTCAAGAACAAATCAACAATAATATTGAGGTAAGATGTTCAGACTAAAAATAATATATTTTAAATTAGCCTACAGTTGATATAGGGTATTTTTTATCGTGACTAACAAACTTTCACATTATAATTTCTTTCTGACAAAGATACTTGAAAAGCACTGCTTTATGCAGGCTTTATAACAATTATCTTAATTGAACTTTCATCTAAATAGCACGCCATTTTTCCCATTATACGTAACGTAATTTCTATATACGGTCTACCTGATATGTTGAATGCATTGCTGGAATAAACAGCACCGTGTATGTTAAATGTGAAAATAGCAGATTGTTTTTTTTTATCGATAACACTAGTTACAAATACCAATGATTAGCCGATTTTCAGTGTTTTAAATAATGAATAAAATTTAAGAAATTACCAGTCTGTTTTAACATAATCGGCATTTATATACAATATTTATTTTAGGTATTCATATAAGTCAATAATTTATGCTATTGAAATATTCAATTTCTTTATTTTTTAACACTTATATTAGATTTATATGCGAAAATACTGTATTAAACAATACTGCTGACATTAAGATGTTTCTTCCAATTTCATAACTTAGGGACCAAATTATATGGAGGAAAGGATAGGAAATTTGTCTCTGTCTTTAAACAATAACAGATAGATAATTGGCAATATCTGCACGCCACTGATGCAACTCGTGAAGCAACAGAACCTCGTGATCCGTGAAGTGAGTGTTTTATCCCATGCAAAGTTTAGCTTTGCCTTAAACTCACTTTTCGAGAATAACAGGGACGGAGGGTGACTGGAAAAGTCAGTGAACACAGATATAAGACGCGATGGGCCGAAGCGAAACAATTTTATCTGGGGAACGAGTAGTCGTGTCTTGCAGAAAACGTAACCTAACATATATCAAACATAAGTATCAAAATACAAATTCTCACAAATTTACTTAGAAAAATAAAGCAAAAAAAGACTCTATAATGAAATTATACAAGACAATGGCAGTTCCTATAATTACTTATGGATCCTAAACATGGACAGTGGCAACACAACAATCTTCCAGAATACAAGCTGCGGAAATGAAATTATTCAGTTCAATAGCACGATATCAAAGAACAAACAAAAACACAACAAAAAAATAAGACAGTAACCAAAAGTAGAGGAATTAAACACAACAATAGTGAAGTACAGAACAAACTGGAAAGAACACTTAGCAAGGATGACTGAGAACAGAATATTCACCACGAGGAAGAAGAAGCTTAGAAGACCAAAGAAAATATGAAAACAGCAGCAATTTGGAGCCGGAACAGGCTAGTAAAAAGCCTAAACCGTGACGAAGAAGAAGAACAAATTTACTCATTTATAAGTATGCTTCTTTGTATAGTCTGTAACATCTTGCGTTGATATGAGCTATTGTCCCGGAATACCGAAATGTTTACACCCGAAGCATAATTAAGGCTGTAATTTCGTAACGAATTTATAAAATACTAGCTAATACCCGGAGTGCGCTGCTACGCCTAAATAAATGAAAATTAATGTAATTTTATGTTTAATTGAATAAGTAAAAAAGAAAAAATAATTATAAATATATATGTTTTAGATACCTGCGGCCGAAGTTGCCCGGGAATCTACTTATCCCGATCTTTTTGACATAAATGAGCTGAAATACGAAAATTAATGTGTGTTATGTTTACTTAAATAAGTGAGGGAAAACATTTATATCGTAATTATTTTTAGATACCCCGTATTGTTTACCTGGTGTTGTCAGGAACCTACTCATCCCGATCTTCTTGTCATAAATGAGCCGAAAGACAAACATTAATGTATTTCTTATGATTAGTTGATTAAGTAAAATGAAAAAATAATTATAAATGTATAACGTAATTATTTTAAGATTCCACATTCTGATTACCCGGTGTTGCCCGGGAATCTACTTATCTCGATCATCTTGGCATAAATGAGCTAAAAGACAAAATTCGTTATTGAGAGTTATCCGTAAAAGAATACCCGTCATGTGCTGCTATGCTTGCACAGGAATCTATGTACTTGTCTCGATCTTCTTGGCATCAATGAAAGACAAAACTTATCCGAAAGAGTTAAACATATACTGTCGCGGACTTTTTTATAGAGCTTTTTGAGATATTCTATTCTGTGTACATTAATTTTGTGTATTTGTTATGGTTTAGGCAGCATAAGCCATTTAATCGTCCAAAGAGCTACTTTTTTCACTTTTTCCACTACAAAGGGCGATTTTTAAGGGTGTAGGAGTTGAGTATGACAACGCTCTTATAGGCTATGTTCATCCCGGAATCTTCTGAACACTTTGCAATAAGCCCCATCACAATCGGATCAACGGTATGGCCGAGCAAACAAACAAACAAGCATTCATTTTTATATATTATATTATCTAATATCCGGCGTGTGTTGCTACGCCTAAATAAATGAAATATTAAAGGTTATTTAAATTTGTATGTTATTCGCTTGGATGAACCAAACGGTTGCTAGTCAGTTTTTAATTTCGTTTTTCAGGTAAATCTTCACTTCTGTCAGATTTCTCTCATTTTTGGAAAATACCTACCGTGGTTTATTTTAGTAGGATATACTGAGTTTCGTTGTGAAACATCGAAAATTGTGACCACTAGAGCGAATTTTATATTTTCACTTCAGGTGAACTCCTACACCTAATAGGCACGTAGATTGGCAAGACATGGGGTACGAATAGGGCATGAAAGAAGGGGAAAGGAAGCTTTTTGTAGGAAAACCAGAGAGAATGCGTCCAGTGGGTAGACCAAGAACGCGGTAGGAGAATAACGTTAACCATGATTTAAGGGAATGGAAAATATTAGCTCAGAATAGTGATACATGGAGAGCTTATGTCTGCTCGGCCATGAACCTACGGGTTCGAGAGTGCCAGTGAGTTAGTTAGATTACATTGTTAATTTTCTGAATAAATGTTTACAGTGTGAATGATGAATTATGCATTTGATTCAGGTGACCGTGGCATATCTATATATACTCTTTTTTTTAAATTTAGCAGTAACGATTAAAATTTTCAGTATTTGTAACTGTGTTGGCTTAGTTACGTGCAGAATGAGAGACATGATAGGCCTATTAGGAAACAAATATCCTTTTTGTTACGATTTTAATTGGCGGCGTTATACATCAAGCGGATATGTGCCATTATGTAAGTTTCGAGAGAAATAGTTTGAAGTTTAAGTCAATCTCCACTATTTATTGTAGCACCAAACTAACAATAGTCGTTATTGCAAGTTATTTTCCTTGTTTAACAGTTATGCATCAACAGTCTAAGAGCGGGAACATTTGGTGCTTAGTTGCATGATGCAAAATCTTGATTAGCATTTATGGAGATCTAGTTTTATAGCAGTTTGTTGCAAAACAAAATATCTGATGGACTAATGGTGTTTACATTTTTCTTTAATAATAAGGCTATATTTAAAGATTTGGCGCTAAAAGTGTGCGTACACTTACTTCATGAGCCAGTGAAATGAATGCCATCAAAATGTATTTTTAATGGCGCTTAGCCGATTGATGCATAACATAGTCCAATTAAGCAAAGGAATTGTTCATATTGACCAACATTGATTGATTTTCGTGTGTGTAAATTATGGTACAGTGACTTTAAATAGTCTAACATAACCACTAAATTTCACTTTTTTTTTCTTTTGGCAAGAGCACTTAAATTTTGGGGTTAATGACACATTAAATAACAGAGTTTCAATCGTCAGGATAGCAAAGAATTTGGCGAGAACATGTACTTGACACAAACATCTACCAGATGTTAACATAAACAACTTAGTGTGTAGGCCAAATGTACCAACTGTAGCTCATCTGCGATTTTTTATGTGGCAATAAAACCACTTAAATTGCGTTAGCAAAACATAATTTCACAAAATCGCTTACACATGAAAGATTAATAATATAAGCAATTTTTAAATTGTTTATTCATTAGATGTAACAATAATAAAATTGTTTAAATCTTACATATAAAAATTAATGTTTGTTTGTATATTTGTTTGTTTGTTCGTACTTTATGCGCGGCCGTACCGTTGATCCGATTGTGATGGGGTTTATTGCAAAATGTTCAGGAGATTCCCGGGAAGAACATAGGCTATAAGAGAGTTGTGATACTCAACTCCTACACCCTTAAAAATCGCCCTTTGTAGTGGAAAACGTGAAAAAAATAGCTCTTTGGACGCTTAAATGGCTTACGCTGCCTAAACCATAACAAATACACAACGATTAATGTACACAGTATTGAATGTCTCAAAAAGCTTTACAAAAAAGTCCGCAACAGCATATGTTTATCTCTTACGGATAACTCACAAAAATCATTTTTGTCTTTCATTGATACCAATAGTTCCTTATCTCTTACGGATAACTCACAATTACCATTTTTGTCTTTCATTGATACCAAGAGTCTCGCGCCGTAGCCGAGTGGTTAAGGCAAGCAGTCTTGGCGCAGATCTACGGGACTTACGCTGGTTCGAGTCTCTACGGGGGAAGAAATTTTTCTCATGGAATGTCGGCCAGTATGGGACCGGTGCACAGTGGGTAAAAAAAATATATTTTTTTCCCCCACTCTAATATAATTGTTATATGACAGTTTTTAACTTATCTGCAAAGGAGGGTACAATTCTAATGTTCATGACTGTGTGACGTCATCATTCATACTTCTTGAGCCACAACAGAAGGCTGTAAGAGGTTTTCTTGCGAACTTATTTAATAATATCTAATTATGTCCTAATTGCTGAATTTTATGGTAAAAAAAGTAACATATTTTTATCGTCCGCCCATGACATTAGAATTGAACGTTCGGGCAGGACAACGTCTGCCGCGTACGCTAGTAAAATTATAGAATAATCACCTTGCAGATCCGTCTCCTCAACTTAGGATGTTTTAATGTTCTGTAGCAGAAAGAAGTAAGTCTGTACTGTTGACCCTCATTGAAGCACTTGCTTAGTTGTGATTATTCTGTATAGAGAGGATTGTGTAGGCTATACTGGGTATGTTCTCATTCAGAAATAAGTCGTTAACGAGTTCTCTCAAAATCGCAATTTATTCAAATATATTTATATTCACCGGTATGTTTTCTCTGTATAATGTTGTAAGGGCGTTATCGATGTTGTGCATATGGTGTCCTGCTTGAATTAGGCCTACGTGTTTTGCATAACTCGACCTTCTGATATTAAAGCTCCTGCTGGTTTTTCCAATGTATTTTTTTTTACAATATGTACACGTTAATTTGTATATTCCTTTATTATTTCTACTGATGATGGGACTAGTCTCGAAAGGCCTACAGAGGATTAAAAATCTTATGTTGAGGAGACTGATCTGCAAGGTGACTATTTTATAATTTTATTTTAAAATTTTATTATTATAACTTAATACCTCAACGGAATTTTATCATGAATTTTACTAGTATCAATTACTAAATTCAAATCGTAAAAGACTGGCATGCTACGAGTTACTGGTAAACCCGGAAAATTGGATAAACTTGGGTAGATTTCTGGAGAAAACGCGGAAAATAAGATCAACACTTATTCGGGAACAAATACATATGTTAACAAATTGCAATATCATTAACTCTTAATAATTCTACATACCTAAGTTAATATATAATGCAATTGTTTTGATATCTAATTGTAATATTATTGTTTTATTTTTTGTTTTTTTTTTGTTTTAAGTATATTATTACCAAACATCAAGTTATTGTAACGGACTGTCAACAGCACGTACGGCTTACTATCCGTGCGATCCATATTTGTAAATAACATTGTATGTATCTTAATTTCAGTTTAGTAAAGTCCTTATGTATGTATGTATGTATGTATGTATATATATATATATATATATATATATATATATATATATATATATATATATATGTATATATGCATACGTAAAGCCCATTTAGTATCGATTAGATGCAAGTTGATTTAAAATAATTTCATATTTGTTTGAAATTCTCAATCAATTATTGCAATATTTAGAGTATAATACAAACCTTTACAGATGTGTGTGTGTGTTTGTGTATAATATGTTCTTTAATTTTAATGTCATCGTTTTGTTATTGTGTTTTAACATTGTATTTGTATATTTATGATACTGTGATATTGTGTTATTTTAAGCTAATATATGTCACACTACTGACATTATAGGTATACAGTATGTGTAGTTAGAAATGGCTACATACTGCAAAAGAATGAATAATATTCAGTCTTTAATTAACTCGTATCAAAATTTTAAAGGAATTTAGGGTTAATAAATTCTATCTTCACACTACAGTTAGTCCAAAAACATTCAAGATTAAAAGTGTATAAAACACTGGCTCTTCCAACTCTTTTGTACTGTAGCGAAGTATGGACATTGAAATAGAAGGATATACATAGACTTAGATCTGCTGAAATGAGATACCTTCGGAGGACTGCAGGATACACACTACTAGATCACAAAAAAAATGAAGACATCTTAGAAGAATTACACATGAAACCTTTAGAAAACAAAATGTCTGATTATGAGTCAAGATGGATGCAACATGTTCATCGAATTGAAGATCACAGAATAACCAAACAAATGTTAAGATATCAACCTGCAGGAAGAAGAAGACCAGGACGTCCACTCAAAAGACTTTTGGATGGAGTTTCTCTTGAGGCCGAAACAGGTCAACAACAAATGGCCTACATTCGTGAATGTACTAGTCCAAAAACATTCAAGATTAGAAGTGTATAAAACACTGACTCTTCCAACTCTTTTATATGGTAGCGAATTATGGACATTGAAATAGAAGGATATACAGAGACTTAGATCTGCTGAAATTAGATACCTTCGGAGGATTGCAGGATGAACACTACTAGGTTAGATAACAGAAAAAATGAAGACATCTTAGAAGAATTACACATGGAACATTTAGGAAACAAAATTTGTGATGATAAGTCAAGATGGATGCAACATGTTCATTGAACGGAAGATCACAGGATACCCAAATAAATGTGAAGAAATCAACCTGCAGGAAGAAGAAATTCGTGAATGTACTATGATGATGATGATAACTAACTCATTGGCACTTTCGAACACTGAGGATTAAGACCGCTCGTACTTAATCTATCTCTCTATACATCCCTATCCTGAACTAATATTTTCCAGTCATTCTCTGTATAATTCACCTCTCTAAAATCATGGTTAATATTATTCTCCCACTTCAATATTGGTATAGCTGCTTAGCAATTTCCCTCTCGTTTTCCTACAAGAACTTCTACTTTTTCGTTCCCTATCCGTGCTGTATGTTGTGCCCATCGCGGTAGTATTTGATCTGTAATTGAATAGTTGCCCGGAAAGAGACGTAACCCACAAAAATTGGAAATTTGAGTTTTCAGTGGATTAGTGATATATCCGGAGAATATCACAGCATGAAACTATCCCTGCTCTCTTCCAGACCTGTTTTATTTATTTTTAAAAGTTGGCATTCAAGTAAATAGTGATCTATATGCAACAGAATGGCGGAAGGAAGTCAAGCCATGAGTAGCAGTTTATGAATTAGATCTGTTTTCGGGTGAACTATCCTGACCCAATTGGGACTCAAACCCGATATTTTAAATCATCATCCCATCATAAACATTTTAGTAGGATCTGTCGTCTGTACTTTACTCAAGGTAATCTTGGTGAATCCATCTACGCCGTGGCCTTCCCAAATCTCTCTTTCCTTGTGGTTGATATTATAGATGTAGTTTGGGTAATCTTCCCCTTTCCACCCTTAAAACATATTGTTTCCAATTTTGTTATATCATTTAATATATTTTTTAATTTCAATTTTAGGATGACCGAGAATAGAATACCAAAAGTAGCACACAACTATTCACCACGAGGAAGAAGAAGTTTGGGAAGACCAAAGAAAAGATGGAATCAGCAGCAATTTGGAGCTGGAACAGGCTAGTAAACAAGCCTAAACTATGACGAAGAAGAAGAAGAAGACTTTCAATTTTTTCTGATATCAATATTTTTTTGATGATCTAACCTTGAAAATACAAGAAATGGTCTCTAAAATCTCATATGTGCTGCTTCCAATTTCTTTTTATCTTTAATATTGCAGCGTATTGACTTAACCAACTAAGCTTGAAAGTGAAGTGGGGATCTTTGATTTTTGTAACTGTCACTCCACTGATTATTTATTTATTTATTTATTTTGTAATCAGTTTGATCAACACTAACAAATAAATTAAATATTTTCCAAACATAAATGATCTTAAATTCAAGTTATTAGGAATGCTTGGAATTATTTTCACGAGTAAATTTACCATTTTACGTAGAAATTTGGGAATTGAAATAGAATATAATTATTACCTCCACCATTTACTATTCGCAGATGATCAGGTGGTGATTTCTGAGGATCTAGATGATACATATTTCATGTTAAGGAAATTAGAGATAGAACACAAAAAATGGGGATTACAGATAAATTATAATAAAACAGAATATATTTCTTTGGATACAACAGATGAACTAAAATTTAATTCGGGAAGAATATTTAATGTTAAATATTTTAAACATTTAGGATCTATTTTAAATATAAATGTGAATTCAACTAGAGAAATTGAAAGAAAAATAACTGATGGAAGAAGAATCATTTGTATGTTGAACTCAGTGCTTTGGAATATAAATATAATATACAGAACGAAGAAAACTATATTTCAAGTTCTGTTACAGAGTATTTTATTATATGGGTCCGAAACCTAGACAGTGAGTTGAAAACAAGCCAACAAGCTGTCAGCAGTAGAAAGGAGTTTTGGAGGCGATGGACAAGAATATCAAGAAGGGGTAAGATCAGAAACAGCACAATAAGGAAAATTATGCAAGTTGAAAAAACATATTATAAAAAATAGAAAAAAAACGTTTGAAATGGTATAGACACCTCATAAGAATGGAAGAAGAGAGAATACCAAGGATTATCCTTGACTGGAAATCTAATGGAAGAAGTGGGAGTGGCAGACCTAGAGAACGTTGGATAGATGGAGTGAAGAGAAGTATGGAAGCTAGAGATTTGAGGGAAGAAGATGCTTTAGACAGGAACCTCTGGCGACAAATCACTTTGGGTTGAAGAACAAACACTGTATTGTGGAATATTCTTAATAAAAAAATGTAGCAATATAAAATGTAGCCATATATATTAATTTTCATTATTTTAATCTCATTATGGAAAGGAAGTGTAACAAGAACAGACAAAATATATAAAGTTTTTATAGATGTAACTTTATCAAAGTTTTGGAGGATTTATTAAATCATGAATTTTAGAGAAGTTGAAGCTATTATTACTTTTGCTTTCACAGTTCTATCGCGTGAACAATCAGAGAAACTCTTCGACGCTTCGAAGCTTAAGTGACGACTTAGGCACCTGCTTCAAGTTTACCATTGTTTTAGACGTCTCCCAGATTTCTCACTCCAACTTAACTTTGTTCACGGACCGATTATTTCTTTCAACGAATTCAAAGACATTAGACAGGTAAATTACACTGTAATGTAACTAACCACAATTCATGTTTTCTAGCATGACTGTTTCATATTCAAGTTTAAGAGGAAATCAAAGTAATCACAAACATAATGGACACGAAATATTAAGTTCCTTAGATTACAAGTTTCAAATACTAAGAGCAAGTTGTTTTCAATAGGATGTGAGTCTTATCGCCTTGAAATATTCAATCACGATAAAAACCAGGATTTATGTGATATCATTCGTGAGATTTTCAGTCAAATAAAACTTTATTTTCAGAAAAATATTCATTCAAAAACTCGAATCAAAATTAAATACGAAATAATAACACTGGTCGAAAAAATGAACTTTTTTTCTTTCACAAGAATTAAAATATGAGAATTTAGAAGTATTTTTCATCCTGAATATCATTTCAGTTTTTTCCTATTAGGCAAGAGTTTTCTGTGATATTCATTTACATTTTTTTATAATTTTTAATACAATCCATCTAACTCATTCTGATTTACCTAGAAAGTGACAGATAGTGATTTTCGGGCATATTTTGCATCTGGAACATCTCTCTTCTTGGTCCAACAGTAGTCAGCCAGCATATTAGAATTCCACTTGCCTTTGTACCTGTTTTCCATTGTGGAAATTTGCTGATGAAAATGCTCACTGTACTCATCAGAGACAGCCCTTAAATACAACTTGAATAAAATCGCTACATATAAGGTAAAGGTTCCTATGACAGGTCAAAGAGAATGCTAAAATCAATTCTTAAAAAGTAGCTGTCACAAAAAAAAACTGTGCCTGATGGAAAAATTCTGGCTACATATCTGAATTCAGTATGAAAGAATGCACTAGATTCACTAATCAGATTTCTTGTGAAGAAAACCTTGTCGACCAGTGTAATTAAAAATGCAATTTATTCTATAACTAGCCTCATGGTCCTCTGGTCAGAGTTTTGACTATAATCCATGAGGCCTTTCTTCGATTCCTTATCATATGATTGGCATTTTTCTTTGAAGGGAATTATTCGTGTTCCCACCTAAGGTCTGAAAATTAAGATTACGTGTAATATTAAGAACACTCCAGGTGCTTCATTATAACTTATCACCCATTATATCACAGAGGTAATGTAACTCCGCTTTCCGGTGTCCCCACCTCAGAAGTGGTTTACAATTCCGCCAATGCCAGGAGACAAAGTGAGAAATGTCGTAACATAGCTTAGTGGCATTAAAAAAAATGTGAGGTTTATGTTACTCTATCTCTAACGTGTATAAAAAAGTTAATTTTAGGAAACGAGGTAAAAGTTCACATGTTTCATTGTTTAAGTTACAGCCGCTGTGGTCTCGGGGTAGCGTGCTGCCTTGTCACGCAGCGGGCCCGGGTTCGATCCCCGGCGGGACAGTTTTTCTGGGTGAGGGTTTTATCGGGGTTTTTCCTCACCTGTAAGACAAATGTCAGGAAAACTTTAAGGCCCAAACGGTCCCCGAAATCATATGGCCATCGCAATCATCATCAATCATATTCATCTTAAGTTAAGCTTAGGATTTAGGGACTCTCCTGGCGCACCATTATCATCATCATCACCCATCATATCATCGGGACAACGTAACCCCTTCTTCCAGGCGCCCCAACCTCAGAAGTGGGTTACAAGTACGCCATGCCAGGAGAGAAACCAGGAATGTCGAAAGACAAACCTGGGGCATTTGAAAAAAAAAAAAGTTCACATGTTTCATTGTTTAAGTTACAGCAGAAGTACAGTGAACAGAAAAAGATAAAGAAAGCTAAATACAATGGCCTGATTAAATTATTGAAATATATACCACCCATCTATCATGATTTTTATAACAGTCTTCATCATGATGGTGTTGATGATGACGAAAAATATGAAGATTTCAAAATAGAGCTGGATTAGGTATTTCAAGATGTTAAATGAAGGATAAGTTAATTTTACACCATTTTTTTTTGTTTTGTATATTTTTGTTCTAATAAACAACACAAAATTAGGAAAACTATTAATCACAATGGTTTAAGAATTTGCACATAGACTTTAAACCCCTTAATTTTAATACCCAGAAAATATCAAGTTGTAATGTTAACTACTTTCCACGTTAAAAAAAAACAGAAAATGTAATTTATCTCAAAATGAACTTTGGTTGGGATCTGCCGTTATTATTCTAAGCGTCTCAACTTTCCTGTAGTGAGAACTCCACATCAATGTCCTGCTTGAACGGAGGGTAAAATCTTGCAAAAAAATCAACTTTCTCAAAGAGCATTGCATGACATTTAATGTATGAAAATAACGACAGAAATAAGGAGACAAGTGACGGGGAAGAAGGGCAAATACAGCGAGGGGAGGCTTTATGTTAAGTGCAGACAGGTTATAAAATTATATTGCAGCCATCTTGACGGTATGGCTCAGAAAATGTATATTACGCTAAGACAACTCTGATCTCAAAATGCATTTCTAAAGTCTATAGCATACAGCCCTACAGAAAACTCAATTGAATTAAACCAATTTATTCTGATTTTAATATTTCATTTCAAATTTCTGTAAGTACAGTCTTCCACTTGTCAATAAAGTATTCGTACTACTACTACTACTACTACTACTACTACTACTACTACTACTACTACTACTAATAAGGCCTAGGATTTTTGGTGCAATTTTCATGACTATTTAACTCATGCCCCAAATGGGAGTCAATGACCAACCACGTTTCAATTAATTTTATTTTACAACCGATCACAATACTGTTTCACCTCAATAATTATCGAATTTTGATTACCAAAATAAAGAAATCTCCTCCTTTTTAATATTCTGAGCAGGTCAGAGCATTATTTTGCAGTGACTGACTATCTAACAAATACGTTGAATATAGCAAATAATGAACAAATTCCTCTGGACTACACATTTGATAACTGTCCATCCATCCATAGTAATTCTGCCCGAGGGCAGGCCTTTCACTGCAATCGTAGCATTTTCATGCTATGCTTTGGAGCTTTACTAGGGATTTATAGATGTGGTAGCTTCCCGTTGCTTTCGACACCGGTGAAGGATGATGATGATAATGATGGCCGGATGATTTTCGGGGACCTTTGGGCCCTAAGCTTCCTGACATTTGTCTTACAAGTGAGGAAAAACCCCGAAAAACCTCACCCAGGAGCCTGTACCGACCGGGAATCGAACCCGGGCTCGCTGCGTGACAAGGCAGCACGCCACCTAGAGACCACAGCGGTGGACTTGTTAACTGTATGTTCAATAAACGTGTTTTTAAATACTGATTTTACAGAGTTGTTTCCGAAACGCATTAAGAACCTATAACAGGGGTCACCAATTAGATTTCATGGAGGTCCATTTTCAGTAGTAAATTCAATCTAGATCCGGAACCACAATTCATTAAACATACGAAGCTTTTATTGACTAATTAATATTACAAGGAAATTATTTAAATTATGTTATGGATGTGAATTACACACATTAAAAAAACACATGGTAACACTAAAAGGATACAGCACAGTAGAACACAGTTATTAATTATAATAATTATTAATAAGTTTATGATAAGTTTTACATATGGTCAGAGTAATATTTAAATATCTCACTTCACAAATTTCATGTTTCTCACGATACCAGGTATCAAACGGAATCCCGTTCATCTTCAGTCAAATCTCCGACCATAATCAGTACTGCCAACCGAGCCAACAATAATATTATCATGACAAGCAAATTTAGTAGGCCTACAACTGATTGTATTCGGTGTTTAACCGGTTTTAAAATTGTGTATTAATTCGATATTTAGACCGGTCCGGAAACCAAAGCCCCCGGGTCCTGATCCAGACCGCGGTCCGCCAATTGGTGACCCCTGACCTGTAATATTGGTAATAATACATAGTTTGATGTGTTTCATTTTTTCTCCACTAGGATGCATTCTTACAATATTGCGATTTTATTTGGCAATAAACAGAATGATCAAGTTGCAGTGATGAACAAATGAAACATAACCAAACATTTCTCATTAGTTTTCAAACTTATATAAATAATTGTAAATAAATATATTGAAATGATGATTTGTAAGTAAACAGCTTAATTTTTATTAATTTTATTCGTTAAATAGTCCTAACAAATTCCACTCTTGATTTCCAAATCCTCTAGATTACTTATGATAAATAAGGGAGAGGAAAAGTGTGTTAACATAAGCCAAAAAATAGTACAAAAAAGTGTTCTTTCTTTCGTAGTCCACGACTTATATTTATTAAAAAATTGAAAGTGTGCACAAATAACATGCTAGTATTTGTAAATGAATGCAGTTTTTTTTTTAGTCCATGGCTGTGGTATAGTGGTAACATTATTTGCCGGCCTGGTCCGTTCTTCGGTTGGGACTTGTTTCTTGAGTAAAGATTGTTTATCAGGGTTTTTCCTCATCTACAAGACAAATACCAGGAAATATAAGGCCCTATTTATATTAATGGATGTGAAACATGGACTCTTACTTTAAGGGAGGAAATAAGATTACCAGTATTTGAGAATAATGTCTTTAGGAGACATTTTGGGCCAAAAAGAGGTAAACAGACAGGTGAATGGAGAAAACTACACAATAGTGAGCTACATGGTATGTATACGAAGCCAGATATAATAAAAACACCGTAAGTCTCGTAGACTTCGATGGGAAAGACATGTGGCACGAATGGGGAATGAAAGAGGTGCGTGGAAGCTTCTTGTAGGAAAACCAGAGGGAAAACGGCCAATTGATAGATCAAGAATGAAGTGGCAGAATAACGTTATCCTTGATTTGAGGAAAGTAGATTATACAGCAATTGATTGGAAAATATTAGCTCAGGATAGGTATGCATGGAGAGCTTATGTCCGCACGGCCATGAACCTAAGGATTCGATAGAGCCATTGAGTTAGTTAGTTAGTTATTTCACTACATATGTTACGAGAGTGACTTGTGGTTAGTACATCATCTCGAGGAGACATCTAACAGGAAAGTATTAGAGCTGAAATAATAAAAAAAAGTGAGAAAATTGAATAAAACATATATTAATAAGGCATTCAAATTAATAGCGATGAAACTAAATATTTAACTCCTTAAAGGGGAGTTGACTTCCTTCACTTAAATTTGCTCAAGAGTATGGGAACCATTCAACTGTGAGTTGATAGTTGCTAAGAAATGAACTAGATGGAAGGCCTTAAGAGTATTGAATTCCATAGTCATCGTGGTGGAAATACGATATCTGAAAATATGTCTCCGTCCCTCCGAAAAGAACTGCTTGTGTGTATAACTTTAGAGAACTCGAGTTCTGAGCAGCAAAGAGAGTAGACTTTTTGATAGATTTTTATTTACAAAAGAGTTAGGGAAGTATTCTCCCTTCTCAAGTTTTTTTGAAATATAATTCTAACTAGCTATACGAACAACCAATATTTACGTACACACATTGCCAAATAAAAAATTACACTGCAATTCACATTTTTAAAAAAAAATATGAAACTTTAACCCTAAAATTGGCAAAATAATTTATTTAAATGTTAATAACGTCAATGAAAACAAAATAATGCAAAACTGTAAGTTATTATTGTACATTATTGTTTAATTTGACACAAATATAAGTAATTTATACTTATTTGTTTTTTCTATTATTTTATAAACAATATTAAATCAGTGAAATCAATGTATCTTATAGGATACATTATCAACTTAATGGTTAAAAGTCTAGTAACTGATACATAATTTGAATTTATTACGAGCGAAGTAATGAACCACAGTAGGCATACAATATAAAAATGTAAGGCAAATATTAATTTAAAAATAATACTTAATAAACTTTCAAATGTATTGTAACTAATAAAAGTAAAGTCTACAGGCCTCGGGAGGCCCTTGGGGTAGTAGGAGGTTTAGGCGCCCCCTTTTTGTGGACAATCGGCACTTTATGTCAGCCCTGCGTGACGACCGCCTTTACCCCAGAACAAGCGTCCGGCACTCATTTCTGTTAGAGACTGAGTCGATCCCAGGGTCATAGTGCCGCCAGAAGGTTTTGGGTCAGTTTAAAAATCCTGACCCCAACCTCGACCTTCCGGCTTGTAGCACAGTGCTTTAACCACTACGCTACGGCGTGCCTCATTGTAACTATAATAGCTCACATAATTTGAAAAAGAATATATGAAAAATAAATTGAGAACTGAGCCCAGAACGATGGATTAATCAATTTTAGTTTAATTGCTCATATAAATTCAAGCAGGTAAGAATAGGGTTCGTCATATTGATTTTGCATTCATTTAGGCATATTGCTAGTCTTTATAAAAAAACATTTAGTTTAAAAAGCATAACATAATTTCAAGCATCCAAGCTTAACTTTTCAATTGAACGTTTGGTCGAAATATGATTAAAATCGACGTAACATATTGCTTTGTGTAGGCCTATTATTCTTCCAGATAGCATAGACTATCTTAACATCATCATCTTATTCGTCGACTAGGCTATGATGAATAAATAACTGAAGAACTCCCCGAATAAGGATGTAACCATGAAATGATTGTGAGGGCAATATTACTTACATTTACTGCACATGTGTTGTTATTTATGTAAACTTCTAAAACTCGCTAAGTAAACTGATATTGAAATTCTGTGCATCAATGGTAACTCTATCGAGCTTTATATTCCAATTACAATTCCACCCAAAATGAATATGACGAAAATTATTTATTTTAAATAATTATAGATTATTATTTTTTTTAATTGCGGATGAGCCCATGTAGGACTAGGCAAAGTAATTAGAGGCGTTTCCTTTGAGCCCAAATTTCTTTCATTCTTTTGCTATCAGCTTGTTTTCTATCATCTGTCCAAGTTGTTCCAGTTTTTTTCTTCGGTTTGTCCTCTTGGTCAACTTGCTACTTATTCTTCTTAATTCTAAATATATATCTGTTTGGGATATCTTCTTTAGTAATTCCTGCCAGTTTTAAGTCCTTTTTTGACTTCATCAATCCACTTCATAGTATCCACTAGAGCTTTACTTCTGTTTTCGTAGAATTCCATTATCTGTTTTGTAAGCCTATTTGAGTTCATTCGTTTAATATGGCCATAAAATTTTAACCTTCGTTTTCTAATATCACTATGGATGTCTGTGTATATTTTTACTTCCTTTTTATTTCTGAGTCTAAATGTTTCATCTATGACTTGTGGACCTAAAACTTTTCTTATAATTTTGCATTCTTTTTTCACTATATTTTCGATATCTTTTTTTCTGTTCAAAATTAAAGTTTCTGCTCCATAGAGGTACTCTGGTTTATTATTATTATTATTATTATTATTATTATTATTATTATTATTATTTTATTATTATTATTATCATTATTAAATAATATATCTCTAAAATACAATTTAAGAATATCTACATCTAAAACAAAAATATTAGCTCTGAAAGGAAAATGTGCAATTAGAACAAAAATAGTGATAAACAATGTAATTATAGACCAAGTTAAGAATTTTAATTATTTGGGATGTCATTCATGTAATGACAGAAATTTAGATAAACACACTAAAATACAACGATTAAATTATACAATTAAACGTACTTATTGAATAAAACTAGAAAATAAACTATTTAAAAATTTTACAAAGTATTGGCAGTTCCATCTCTTATCTATGGATGTGAAACCTGGACATTAACAAAGGCAGATATTAACAAATAGAGGCTGCAGAAATGAAGATGATGTGAGCAATAGCAGGATACCAAAGGACCGATAAAAAGAAAAACGAAGATATAAGAACAGAACTTAACATATTTAATCTCTGTGAAAGAATAAAATACTATCAAAATGCTTATCTTCTGCACGTATTACGAATGAATGAACAACGCATACCAAGAAGAATGTATAATTATAAACCAAAAGGGAGAAGATTGTTGGGAAGACCATTGAAGAGATAGAAGGACCAATTCGACCTATAATGAGATCGGAACAGGCCATTGAGCTTAATCCTTGTTGATTATTATTATTATTATTATTATTATTATTATTATTATTATTATTATTATTACAATAATTTCTATTTATTTCCATTGTCAACTTATGTTTTGTAGCTTGCCTATAATATATATATATATATAATGTATAATAATAATAATAATAATAATAACAAATAATTATTAAAAAAATATAGGCTATATTATGTATCATTAATCATATAGATAATTAAATTTGTTATTATATGTATAATTTAATCTAGGTGAAGTAGAAGAGAAGACCTTAAGGTCTTAATTCCATCAGATAAAATAAATATATCAATAAATAAAAAATACAAAAATAATATGAAGTACATTTCTTTAAGTATCTAAGAAAAATCTTGTTATGGTACCAATTCCCATCACACTCGATATAAGTGTTAAATTATTCAAAATCTCTCTTATACACGCTTTGTTATAAGAAAAATAATCACTAGTAATGTTTTTTCTACTGTAAATTTAAATAGAATTTTATTGCAAATTACAACTAGTTTCGAAAATAAGTTTATTATTTCTTGAAATACTTTTGAATCAGATTCACATTCGTTTTTATTTAATATATATATAGCCTATATAGGTCTCCATCTGAAAAATGTAATGCATACGCTTTCAATTAAAAAATAAAAAAAATATAATTGAAGTCCATCTCTAATAAGAACCAAATTAAATTGATTTTAGCAATTTGTAAATGCTATATTTATGTCACATTTTTTCAGGTTGATTTTTTCGGAAATTATTTAAAATTTTATAATATTTCCTTATAAGTACTGCTTAATTGTTGCAATAGTTCACTTATTATTTTTACACCAAACTGGTTCAAATAACCCTCATTCACAGTGATACATTGTTTTAGAAAATAAATACTTATTTTTATACGTAGTCACTTTTAACGAACATTAATTAGAGTAAGTATAGACTTATTTCAAGCCAGTAGTAACACATGCATCTGAGACTTGGTCACATACAAAGAAGGAATTGAGCAGAATCCAAGCTTCAGAAATGAAATTCTTACCTGGATTAATACATAAAACAAGGAGAGATTGAATGAGAAACGACAAAATGAGGGATACATTAAATGTATAAAAAATTAACAACAAACATAGAAAAAAAAAAGACTAAAATCGTTTGGTCATTTAAAAATAATTGAAAAGGAAAGACTACCACAAAAACTGTTAAATCTCAAGATATAAGGTAAACGACCACGAGATAGATCAAGTGGAGAAAGTCTACAAGAAAGAGGATACGATTGGGAAGAACTAGAGAAGGAAAGCATGGGAAGATAGAGATGGTTGGAGGGATATTTGGAATCGACCTTCCGAAAGGAGGACATGAAAAGAGGATGATGATGATGAGCATGATCAACTCTGGTAAGAAAATATATAACTTTTCCTTCTTCTTCTTCTTCTTCTTCTTCTTCTTCTTCCTTTCATGTGATAGACCTAGTGGTCAGTTACGGTCTCAATCCAACGTTTGAAGGGTCTACCCAAAGATCTCTTGCCTGGTGGCTGGTAATTTAAGATTTGACGTGGTATTCTTGTTCTGCTCATTCTTCTTACGTGAGATTTCCAGTTGTTTCTGTATTTTTGTATATATTCCATGACTGATTCTGATTGTAATTGTTTGAGAATCTCAGAATTCCTTTTATCGTCTGTTCTTGAGTAACCTGCAGTACGTCTCATAAATTAATTTTTTATTATGTTTTTTACAGAACTATATCCTCAAAAATGAGTGGTTGCTAAATATAGCTAACGATTTTTAAAATAGTTTATGCTACATAATTATATTATCTATTTTAAAAAAATCGAATCCGTTCAACTAAGCTCGGAGGTATTTTCTTAATATAGGCCTAAATTAAAGAAGTGAAGTAGATCTTGGTGGAAAGGCCCTGCGGCTCGCCAAATTAATGACAAGCGGTGAGCAATTCCTTTTGGTTCTCCTGGATGTCCAGAAAAGGAGAACCCCGGGTTCCTGCTAAAGCATTTGCCCCGGTGTGATTTAGAGAATGTATAGTTACCGATTGAATATATAATTAACTAATTATCATCATTTTAACCTGCATGGTAGCAGCTGTGTGCATGTTTGATTAATGTTTAGGCAGTGAATATTTGAAAATGGCGCTTGTGGCCGGCAGCCAATGAGAGGCGAGTGATTTTTTAGAGTGTATTATTGTATAATGTGATTTAGATACCGACATTAAATGTTTTCCATGGTGTTTTTAATGCTTTTTGTAAGCGAATGCATGTGTTTTTATTCATTTAGTTTCATTTAAATATATTAATATCGCGAAAAATGTGTCAACCATTCGCGTGGCTGTCTGTGGGTGCCACGCCCCTTTTGTGGAATTGTAATATTTCGTTTGATTGGAAATATATAATTGTGTTATATTGATTTTTAAGTGAATTATTTGCTAGATTGAATATGTTAAATGTATTTTCGTTTGATTTCGATGTTTTAAAATGCCTAAAAAGCAGCTGAGAAAGAAGTGAAATATATTATTTTTTTAGAATTATACGTAAGTCTTAGTTAACTTCACGTTTTTAGTATTCAATTTATAAAATTGAAATAAACACTAAAATTACAATTAATACATACACTGATTATTCAGTTGGCACAAAAAGTTCACATTGGTTATTCTGAAAACTATTAAACACGTACTTATCTGCTTTCTTCAAATTATCATTCTGAAAAAACGGTACGTGATAGACAAAATCTAATTACGGATTCGTTTTCACCATTAAAACGTCTACCTAATACACCTATTTTCATAAAAAGGACAAATTTCGTGTTGCACAGTGTAGGCCTAATTAGACTACTCTTAATAGATTACACCGGTCAACATGAGTACCAATAGTTGTAATTAATGCAGTTTTTATCGTGTTTTCAAATATGTATTCGGAATTTCTCCATCATCCCCACAGTTTTTTTATTTCAATTTCAATTAATGTATTTAAATAATTATTTTTTAAATAAACTTAGATTTCTTCCCGGAAAATCTTGGCGCAGTGAGCGATCAGCACGGGGAACACTTTCATCACGAGATTTCAGCTATGGAAAAGAGATATCTTATTCTTCTGAAAGTACAAACCAATAATAATAATAAAATAATAATTATAGATGTAAAAATACTACCAAAATAATTTGCCCTAAATACTGATTCTCTAGCAAGAATTATTAAAACACAAATCCACAATCTTCAAATGGAATCCTAATATCCTGGCCGATTATTGTTGAACCATGAAGAGGGATGCTCCACAGGCGAAATATAGCAGAAAATCGCCATTTCTTACTTTCTAGGTGAGTCCAAATGTTCGAATATTGTGTAGATACGAATGTAGAAAATATTAAAATGTTTGAAATTATAAATACCTGTCTCTCGGAAACCCTACATGATGGAGAAAACCCGATATCATGTTCGAATTCAGGAGAAAACATACTATCAGAATCACATATTTTTTCTTTCTGAGACAAAAAAAATTATATTTTTTTGCTCTGTGTTATTTATGCATAAAAATCACTTTACATTACAAGTATTTTCAAGTAAATATCCTGAGTTAATTGTATACAATACATGTATTTCTGATTTCTATTTAATTCTGACAGAAACGTCTTATATCAATTTAGATAGCCCTACTTCAAGATGCTAGATATAAGGTCTACACGGTAGAAGATCCCATCTTCTTATGTTAGAAACATTGCTCAAAGCTTTACAGTGCACATCCTTCATCGTTGACAGGATCTTCCAGTAATTCCGCTCCACTTCACCCTTACTCAGTTATGGCTCCATTTAACTCAAGCGATGTTCAGTATAAAACGTTACTGAGAATTACTATGGTCTGCAGGTTTGGGGTTCCACATCGAATAATTTCCCTTCTCTCTGTTACAACTTCCAACCCCTCCACAACTACCATCCCCTTAAACATTCTTTGGTATCAACGTTATAACCTAGTGACGCTCAACTTTCAACCCCCTGCGGTCCAATTCAGCATTGGTTTGCGGTGAAAATATTAACAGGGGTGCGAGTTTACAGAATTACTGACAGTGATATTGTTTAGGGTTCAGGGTGTTGTACGGTAATGCAGTTAAAATAGGGGCCCGGCTCTGCCTCCCATCAACCTCTTTATATAGACATCACCAGCATATCATAATAATCTTGCACGATAAAATTCGTGAACAGATCAAAATTTAGTTTTTATCAGCGTCTATCAATACAAAATGGAATGAAGTATGCCAAGTACTGGCTGTGTGAGGGACATCACGGATTGGACAAATTACTGTCAGTAGGCGGTAGCATTGCTGCCAATAGGGTTACCCATGCCGGACTGGTCGAAGGCGATAAGCCAGACGAAAAAAGTACTTTGGTCGAAGAGTGACGATCTTTCAATGTAAAAATACAACCGTCAAGAAATGCAGACATGGGTTCAACTGGGGTAAAATTTTCCGGAGGTCAAATAGTCCCCCATTTGGTTCTCCGGGCGGGGACTACTTCAGGGAACCCAGGCCAATGACTCAAACACAGGGGCATGTTCCTAGGGACATGGAAAATTATGACTTTATACAATAGCGGGGCGCTAGAGGTATTAACGCGGGAATTTGCTTAACGTCCCAACTCTTTTCAAAAAATGTTAAACTGAAAATATATAAAACAGCTATTCTCCCAGTTATGTTATATGGATGCGTAACACGGACTCTTACTTTAAGGGAGGAAAGGAGATGACGGGTATTTGAAAATAAAGTTCTTAGGAAAAATTTTGGACCAAAGAGAGATGAACAGACAGGTGAATGGGGAATACTACATAACAGTGAATTACATGGTCTTTACAGGAAGCCAGATATAATAAGAACAGTTAAGTCTCGTAGACTGCGGCGTGTAAGACATGTGGCAGGGATGGGGTATTAAAAACGTGCATGGAAGCTTCTTGTAGGAAAAACAGAGGGAAAACGCTCAGTTGGTAGACCAAGAATGAGGTGGGAGAATAACATTATCCATAATTTGAGGGAAGTAGATTATACAGGGGATGATTAGAAAGAATTATCTCGAGATAGGGATGTATGGAGAGCGTATGTTCACGCGGCCATTAACCTGCGGATTTGATAGTGTCAATGAGTTAGTTAGTTATGAAATTTGATTGTCCAGTATCGCACACTACATTAGAGTTTCGATTGCAAACACACAACGATCGTTAGAGTAAGAGGTAAGGTCAGACATTTAGCGAAGAGATGAGGGTTGCGGAATGAGGGTGAGTTAAAAAAGAGAAAGAGGGTTGGATCGGTTGACAGTTCTCCCTAACAACCCCCTGTAGTGGTGGAAAGTGATTGTAATTAAAATTCATGTGACAACTCGTTTAATTACACTGCATACAAGGTTGGCTGTAGTAAACAACAGATCTATTATCTATCCACCCTCTCATGCACGCACGCACATGTTTGGTTCTTGCCACCATATAGGGGTGCCTTGTCATGTAGCCCGGAATACACTGCAAGATAAAATCTCGAATGAAAAAGCGATCGGAGTTAATTTTAATTTTATATGCTGTCACTAACAGAGATGTAATAATAAAACACAACCGACGTTTGAAGTAAATTTATCACGTATCTAAGATAGCGAGCTTTTTCCTTAAGAGTTAATAAGCAGAAATCACTACCCTACCCCTAATATTCAAGTGCACTCATTTTTCGATATTGCTTAACCCATTCGCCTCAAAAGACGAGGTAGACTCGCCGGCAGTTAAATCGACTTCAACTCAGAAGACGAGGTGCACTCGCTTAACTCTGTTGTTATATATTTTACAATATTTTGTACATCCCTTGGCAGGGTAATATTTTAACATTTATGAATAGTAGAGGAATGTGTTTTGGTCTTCACCCTTATTGTGATCTAAATACCGTTATATTTTGTTTGTTTTGAATGTCTAAAATATATAATATAATTCACGGTAACTTAAATCCGATTTCTGGGGAAATGCATTGAGTATTTAAATTTGAAGCGAATGGATTAAAGCTGGCGGCTCTAACATCTAATTAACCACTACTGCATGTCAACGCTCCCGAACGTATTTAATATAATGTTATTGACGAGAATAGTATAATTATTACGATGCGAAGTTGGGAAGTGGTTTTTTACATAAGTTCGGAAATTATTAAAACCTTGCTATCGCTCGGTTTTTAATTTCCGCGATTCTGTAAAACACTTCACAAACGTGTGTTCTTGCATTATTTTTTGCACGATGGTGTTTTCGAAATAATAAATAATAATAATAAAATAATAACATATTTGTTGGAAATATTTGCGTTGATTATAAATAACTGACTGGCGTTAGCAGTCTGGCCAATGTATATATGCTAAATACCGAAAATAATTCAGTTGAGACGACAGCAGGCCGTGACACCAATAAGGTATAAAATTGCGGCAAGTACGAATTTATTGTTTTATATTGTTTCAAATAAAGTTGAGTTAATTTAAAATGCAGTGATTTGTTTGGTATAATGTATATTAACACTACCTTTTGGATATATTTTTATACATTTTACGTAGTTTACATAAAGGGTAGTGGCTTTACTTCCCGCCCTAGGTAGATAATTTGTAATATTACAGTATAGTTATTTAGTTATTTTTAGGTAGGCAATCCCGAAATTTAGGATATTGAACTTGCAATCATGGTCGCCATTGCTGTAAGTACGACAGAATGCACTATCGTGCAAAAACTAATATTACTGGGGGTGGCATCCTTCTGAGAGAAGAGACTCTTCAAATTTAAAAAATTGCCAATTTTACCTACATTTTTACTTTTAATTATATTAAAAGAGAGTAATAAGTTACTTGGAAATCTCCAAATTTGGTATCTGGGAAATTTGAATTGTTTGAGTATTAGTAGTCTATAATATATTATACCATGTATTGTTTCTACGGGGTGAATCATAAATATGGCTATACGTTTGATCGCGTTGTGTGATGAAAATTTTACCATTACAGGAAATATGAAATTACCGCTGGAAAGGCAATTATTCAAATTACAACAATGGAATAAAACAAAACAGTGTAGAACTTACGTCATTAGTCAAAATGGCGTTGAATACGCAACAGCAAATTACAATTGCTGCATGGGCAATAACGTATGCTAATGATCGTTAGGCCTGAAGACGGGTAAGACGCGAGTTTAACGGAAACCTCAAGACGTCGACATGCTGAAATTAGTGATTGAGGAAGAATTTAGAGCTCTTCCTCTAAACATGTATCATAACGCAATGAATGACTTCCCAAAGCGTTACCAATTGTACTTGGATGCAAACGGCGAACAGTTTGAAACAATAGAGTGACTTGATGTAAGTGATTTGTTTTGTTCTATTGTTGTAACTTGAAGGATTCTCTTTCCAATGATAACATCATATTTCCTTTAATAATAATATTTTCGTCACAAAATGCGATCCAACGTATAGCCGTATTTCTGAATCACCTTGTAGGAAGACCTGAGGGAGAACAGCCAGTTTATAGACCAAGAATGAGATGAAAGAATAACATTAACCATGATTTGAGGGAAGTAGATTATACAGGAGGTGATTGGAAATCATTACCTTAGGATAGGGATATGTGTAGAGCTTATGTACGGGCGGCAATGAAACTATGGGTTCTATAATGCCATTGAGTTAGTTAATTGTTCTATTTGTTTATTTATGGCCTTTGGAATATTTGTTTGTTTTTTTTACGTTAAAACACAAGTTCATAAACTATCTATGATTAATAAAGATGAATATTGTTGCATGAAAAAGGAAGTTGTCACCTACCTAAAAATCCATTGATATGACATAAAAATAAAAATTGAAGTGCGAGTATCGTTACACGATAATGATCTGCATTACAAAGCAGACGCATCAGATAGAAATGACAACACTATTAATGATGTTGATAATGTAATTTTTATCGCAAAAGGTAACACAATTATGGTATCTATGTCTATAATGGAGGTATAATTGATCTATCAGAAACCACTGTCGATATTTACATTAATCACGCTCTTGGTCATACTCCATTTATATTGTAAAAACGAACGCTGTAATAATATACGGAAGTAAATCATCTCTCTGATAAGACCAGGGCTTGCCAGCTAGAGCATGCAGAGATCGTGTCATAGATCAAACACAATTCAATAAAATTATGTATTAAAATTATAATCTGAAATTGTATTAACACAATTTATGACTGGACACGGTAAATTTGGACATTATTTGGAACGATTTAAAATAGGTGCAGATACCTGTTTTTGCAAGAACACCAACCACACTATCTCACATCTGTTATTTGAGTGCCCAGCATTTAATTCCAAAAGACATGAATTTATTAAAAAAATAAGTTATTGCCAAAATAGATTTTAACTGCCTTTGTCAAATATTTTATGTAAGAAATGCTGCTGTAGGAAGCTGTGTGACTGTATCTATCATATTTTTAAGGGACTTCGGGTTAGTTTCTTCTTCTTCTGCTTCATGAAATTAGGCCTTTTGACCTGTTTTCACATCAAGTGGGATTTAATGAATCCTCCCATCTAGTAAATGGGCGTCCAATATGAGTTAGTTTTGGTTTGTTATATTAATTAATTAATTATTTAATTTGTTCATATTACATTACATTATTATTGATAGGTAACGCTAGAAATTAAGCATAATCTAAATTAATATAAATAGTTAATTTTATTATAACTAAAGCCCTAACATACCGGACTGTAATAGAGGTCACATTATTGGAGATTCAATAAAATAAAGTAAAATAAATAAAATTGTTACTTTGTGGGTTCGTCTCCTCAACTCTGTAAAATATTAATTCTCTCTAGGCCTTTCGGGACTAGTCCCATCATCAGCAGAAGGAACAGGAAGTAGGATAATGCATTCAGGATCAGTAGATACAGACCTATCTCCTGCTTCTCCTCCTGATGATGGGATTAGTCCCGAAAGGCCTACAAAAAATTAATACTTTACAAAGTTGAGGATTAATAATTTTATAAGGTAACAATTTTCTAATTTTATATTATAATTTTAATGTTGTGACTAATACACCAACGGAGATTTATCACGAATTTTATTAATGTTGAATAAAATCATTGTATAACCTCGCTTACGTTGCATCTTAATGCGATTACTTCTGTTCATTCGGTTGTGTTTGTTTTAGGGGTATTAAAGTCACTTATTCCTAATATGAATCTGGGCGAAATAAATAAATATGTAAATTCTAGGCGAGACTAGTCGGTATCTGTTGTCATATTTCTTTCCTCTAGACCCGGGATTCGCGGGTTCAAACCCATCTGAGGCCGATGGATTTTTAGGATGGAGAAAATCCAAAGGACAAGACTTCCGGAGGGACTTTAAGCCATGGATCTCGAGAACGAAAATTTCCAGGCTCGTAAAAGGACCTCAAGCCTGAATTAATGCCTCTGAGCAAAATTTAACCTGCCTTCCCCATCCAAGTAATATCTTAGGTGCCTACTAGATGTATTATTGAGACGACGTGCTGACCACGTGTCACTCACTAACATATGTAGGGACATAAGTGTAACTAAATTAGTTTGGTCAAGAAACTCCAGATAAGCGAGCACCCATGTCTCCATGGAGAACGTACATGGTATATACATAGACAAAACGAGACTGTTAATCAGTAGAAAAGTTAAATAACTTATATCCACTATAAGGAGCAATTCCAAGAATTGAAACAGATGGCGTCAATAGCTAAGGATTTTTTTTCTAGAAGTGAATAATCAGTGTACTTCTGGAAAAATAATTGAAGAAGCTAGAGAAGTGGTTTCATTGGATCATGGCAATACATGAAGCAGATACCTGGAAACGAAGAAGTGGTGTGTAAAATAGAGAAAATAAGAAACTAAGTTTTACTAAGAAAAAATGGGTAGGAAAAGAATGACGACAGAAATGATAAAGAAGTGGAAAATATATTGACTCCGCCACTGCTTAAGAAGAAACTTCTGTTAAAATAATGGTGGACGGAATAAAAGACCGAGAAATAAGGATGTATAAAATAGTAGACAATATAAAGATCCATCCATAGTAATTCTGCCCGAAGGCAAGTCCTTCACTGAAATCATAGCATTTTCATGCTATGCTTGCAGCTTTACTAGGGAATTGTAGGTGTGGCAGCTTCCCGTTGCTTTCCACACCGGTGAAGGATGACGATAATGATGATGATAATGATAAGGATGATGATGGTGATGATGGCCATATGATTTCGGGGACCGTTTGGGCCTTAAAGTTTTCCTGGCATTTGTCCTACAGGTGAGGAAAAACCCCGATAAAAACCTCACCCAGGAAAACTGCCCCGACCGGGGATCGAACCCGGGCCCGCTGCGTGACAAGGCAGCACGCTACCTCGAGACCACAGCAGTGGACCAACATAAAGATAACTAGATCGAATGGAAACACGAAGAGAAAATCAAAGAGGGAGAAAAGAGTAGTATGCTGCGTTTGCAATTAAGAACCTGCCCTTGGGCAGAAAACAATGACCTACTACACCTCAGAGATTGTCAAAGTTAAATATTAATGTATACATAAATGCTACTGACGTGGCAGACAATGAGAATTGAGTACGAACTGGCATTTAGAATTGAATTACTTATTTATACTGATGATGCGTATGATTACTCATGTGATGAAGATATCCACAAAAAAAAAAAGACAAAAGTAATGCCCCATCGCAGAAAATACCCTGTACGCTTAAAATAATAATAGATAACAAAATATTGGAACTAGTATCTAATTTTTGGGGCACGCCGTAGCGTAGTAATTAAGGCACTGAGCTACAAGCCGGAGGGTCAAGGGTTCAAGTCTCGTTGGGGTCAGGATTTTTAAACTGACCCAAACCCTCTGGCGGCACTATGGCCCTGGGGTCGACTCAGCCTCTAACGTAAATGGAACTAGTATCTAATTTTTGGGGCACGCCGTAGCGTAGTGGTTAAGGCACTGAGCTACAAGCCGGAGGGTCAAGGGTTCAAATCTCGTTGGGGTTAGGATTTTTAAACTGACCCAAACCCTCTGGCGGCACTATGGCCCTGGGGTCGACTCAGCCTCTAACGTAAATGAGTACCAGACGCTTGTTCTGGGAGTAAAGGCGGCCGTCACGCAGGGCTGACAACCCGGCTGACATAAAGTGCCGATTGTCTAGAAAAAGAGGGAGCCTTAACCTCCTACTACCCCAAGGGCCTCCTGAGACCTGTAGTGGGATTACTTTACTTTAGTATCCAATTTGTATTATCTTGGATGCAATATGAGCTATGATACAGACAGAGAATTAGAAACCAAATTGAGCACTTTATGTGTTACAACAAAAAAGAACTCTGCATAATAAAACTAGAAAAGACACAAAATTAAAATTTTATACGATACCCGTAATGTCTGTGTCGGTTTTAATGTTAGGTAGTGAGTTTTGGATATTACAGGAAAGATCTAGAAGTAAGATTTAATCGGCTGAAATGAGGTTCCTTCGTAGGGCAAAAGGCTGCACAAAAATGATCTGATAAGAAATGAAAATATAAGACACGAATTGAATATATACAACTTGAATGAGAAAATAGAGGATTATAAATACAATTAGAGAGCTCACCTGTATCGTATGAATAAAGAAATAATCTCAACCCTATCGTATAACTATCAACCTAAAAGGAAGCAGAATGTGGGACGTCCGAGAAAGAGATTATTTGTCAGTTTGAAGGCAAGATTGCTTAATCTCTGCAACGATGATGATGAAGATAATTAATCATCTTATTTTATTAACTGGAACAAAGTAAGAAAGGATATGCGGCTAAGATTTTACTCAACGATGGCACAACCAGTGGCGATGAATGGAACTGAAGCCTGGGTCCTGAAGGAAAAGTAAAATTCAGGCAGTGGAAATGAGATTCCTACGGGCTGTGAAAGGTTGTACAAGAAAATAACATATTAGAAATGGGAATATTAGAGAGGAACTAAAAGTACAACCACTTCTGCAACAAATAGAAGAACAGGAACAATTGGATAGAACATCTGCAAAGAATGACAGAAGATAGGATACCAAAGATGGTACTGATGTGTAGTCCTAAAGGACGAAGATCGGTAGGAAGACCAAGAAAGCGCTGGGCTGAACAGATGTGGGATCGGAACAGGCAAAGACGTAATCAGTGAAGGGAAATGATAATGATGATTTCATTAACATGTGAAAATACGATTTTACATGTTTACAGATAATTCATATTTATACTTGTGTTAAAACACATTTAGTCTACAAGAAACAATACCTACTACGTGATGTTGAGTACATAAGGCAGCTGCTTGTGCCCTGAAGACAAGAACTGTAACTTTTTGATACGAGTGCGCAGTTCCCCTTGCACATCTATTAACCGCCTATTGAATCTCAAGCACACTTGAGACTCCTTACTGACTCACACAGTTTATGGGGATCCATCACAAAAACCGCAACTGAATATTTTAATGTTTCTGCAATTAGAAGAGTGAAAAAGTGTATTATGTGATTCACAGTGTTCTAAAATCCTTACATATAAATATGGCGCGAGTATGTTTGTCCTTTATGGACTCAAAAACTACTTGACTTATTTCAATTGGATTTTCAACATCATTTAGATAATTGTTCTGGGACAATTGATACACACCGGAGCAAAAACAGATTCGTATTATGAAACATCCAGGTGATTTAATATTATTTTATATTTCGTCAATTCATAGCCCATTAAGTTATTTACATATTTTTGGTATCATTTTATTTTTACACTTTCGTTTTCACTAACATTTCCTACTATTTTAAACGTTTTTCTAACGCCCCTTTAAGCACTGCATATGATTCATAAGTAATGGCATAACATATATAGGCTACAGTAATGATTCGTTCCCAAAAATTTTTCGAAATTCTTGTCGTTAGATTGCATCATAATATTTCTGTAAAACAAATTCTACGATATATTTGACGTAACCTAAAGTAAAATGTAAATAATGTAAAACATACTTATTTTCTCCGTATCTCCACAATTTGGGGATCTCGATTTATTTTAGTCCATACTCATTTCTTACGCGATGTTTACAAACTGCGTGCAATATGAGCAATAATGGTGATGAATATATGACGTATCGCGTATAGGGATGGTATTGTAATCCACCTCCTATACAACGTTTATTAGTAAAGAAATTATACATCATCTATATAAGGCTTATACAATGTATAACTAAACAACTGATGAAAGCCTGTATAAGTTATTTTTATTCGTAAGACTGGGGGAATTCTGTTTTATGCAACGTGACAAAGCGATAATTGCAATCTATTCTTTGACTTTGTTCTTAATTAAACTCTATTTATACAACTAACCTTAAAAAAGACAACGCCAATAACAATAACATTATTGACAACTTCTGTAATATTGTTATCTTTGATGCATCGATTCTTGATAATGTTGAATTCTTGATACGGGGGTTTTCAGAGTTTCTCTCAATTACAAAGAAATTACTTGGGTCCCAACGTCCCTGAAAAATCATGTCCTCTTATTTATCAACAACCATAATGATGAGAAACCAAAGTAAACAGAACTATCCAACTTACAATAATACATATAACCAAAACAACATGGTTCCATCAAAGACCATGAGATAGCGTCTGTCAAATATTTTTGAGAGGTATTCTTAAACGTATAACTATAAAACACTGGCTCTATCGAACCTGTAGGATAGTGGCCGCGCGTACATAAGCTCTACATACATCCCTATTCTGAGCTATTTTTTCCCAATCATTCCCTTTATTATCTACTTTACTCAAATTATGGTTAATATTGTTCTCCCACTTCATTCTTAGTCTACCAACTCGCTGTTTTCTCTCTTTTTTTCCTACAAGAAGTTTGCGGAACATATTCCCGGATAATAAGGAGTTTTTACTGTATAGATTCTGGATATGATTTCTTATAACTCACTTCCTCTTCTGTATGCCATCTGGTAGCGTCATATGCAAATCTAGGGCCGGCTGGATTTTCTCTTATGCCTTATTGCAATGTACAGAAGTTTGTATCTTAAATAATTTTATAATCATAATTGTAACAATATTTATTATAATTCTATCCAAAATTGTAAGATCCTTCGATATAACAGCTGTCGAATTTCAACATAACTCTCATGGTGTTCAAATTTTAAACTTAGATATATAACTGTGTTCTCAACTGAACGTCGTGGAATCCATAAAGACCATCATGAATAAAAATGAGAGAGAGACACAGAGAGAACTGCTGATATATAGTAGTGACAAGAAAATGCTATGAACTACACTTTTTATCCAAAATTCAATGGTAATTATATATATATATATATATATTATATATATATATATATATATATTATCCCGAGAAAACTCCGAAAAATTCCGGTTTTTCCCACCGCCATTACACTTCTGATACCGTCAGGATTCTAACTTGGTATCCGAATTGGGACAATCGCGAGCGCTAGACATGTATACCGGTATGTTTTTTATAGTGTAATCAGTATATACCAAGTTAGAATCCTGGCGGTACCAGAAGTGTAATGGCGGTGGGAAAAACCGGGATTTTTCGGAGTTTTCTCGGGATTCTCCAGTTTCCCGAGTTTAATCCCACCAACACCTTTCCCTTCATGTCATTTCAATTCTCACCCATTCATTTCATATCATCCTTTATCTCATCTCACGTTAGGAAAAAGTAGTTTGGTTGCCAATCCACAAGTGGTGAGAATATGTGGTTGCGGTAATCTTGTGGTGGGTTCACCAGGATTTTGCCCCATTATTCCAAGCCTGAACAATAGGAAAGGGCAGAAGGGCAAATCGGATGGTTGTAGGTCCCTTCGCGGCCATGAGTTCCAACTCAAACATGGCAGTATAGGTCATGGGAGTAGAACCTGGTATGTCGGATCTGGAAGACGACCTTCAACTCATTAACACCGTAGAGTAGAATTTAATTCCAATCATCTCCATAATATTGGGATATCGCAATAGATCTTTCAGGTCAGCTCAGGGCAGAAAAAAAAGTTCAAAAAATCTGTTCGGAGGCCTATTTTTTCAGGTTTTACGTCATTTCATGTGTCGTAAATTTATAACACTGAACTCAAGGCATTAATTCCCTTCCAAAGGAAACACACTAATGATTTTAACACCCTTAAAAACATATCGTGCGTGTGGAGTTGCCAGTCTCCCATCGGACGCCTCCCCAGGTGGCGGATAGGGGAATGCTCACCAGATATGGCGGGTACTGGGGAAATAAAATACCCAGGGCGGACCAAAACTAGCGCTGCTGCCTTGCAGTAAGATACTGGACTATCAAAGGCTAGAGGAAGAAAACCTTGAACAAAAATTACTCGTCCCCCAGGTTGGGGGTTGATGCATCGGGCCAGCTCCTCGTTCATCATAAAAAGAAAAAAAATGCTAAATAACCAAACATCATGCCTCGGTGGCGTTTGGTTTCCGGAAGACGGCGGCAGCTGCCATGATACCGGATGATGATGAAAAATATATCGACTCCTGCGGGTTTGAACGCGCAAACCTTGGAACTAGAGTGAGCATGTGGGGAAATGATATTCCACCGGTACTACGATTACTGAATTCCATAACTGTGTTACGGTACAGGACATAGAAAAAAGCGACTTGAGTCATTTTTACAATTATACAATCATTATTGTATGTTTATTATTAGTCACAAGTCTCTATTGCTTTCCACCTAGTTAATTTCTTATTCAGTTTTCAAGAGCAGTGAGCGATGCATATTAACATTGATATTGTAGTTATTACTAGAGCTTCATAAGAAGGGTTTACGTGGACTGTCAGCTGGTATTACACGGAACGAGGGATCCATTCATGGCTTCATTTGTAAATTGTGCAGAGAAGAAGGAGATAAGATATTACTCCGAAAAAGTTAACACAGTCGGTACCTTAAAAGATAAGTGTTCGAGAAGTCGCGGTTAAACTCCCGCTAACCTGAATGGATTTTTTTCTTTTTTAATTTTCCTCTTCTTTCACTAAATAACTTATATGATAGATGCTTGAATATCTTTAGTGGCGATCTCGTATCTTTGAATTCATATACTTAAAAAAAGATTGAGAATAGTAAATCTATAAAAATAATAAATAATTTAAAAGTATGTGAGGTAAGCTACGGGAACGTCTATTTTTCTGATAATATATATATATATATGACATGATAAGAAAAATAAATTCCTGGACGGGATTCGAACCCGGAACTCTGGGTAGGTACACCAGCGTATTAAGCTTGCACTATTCAATGTCAAAACAATCAATTATAACATATATATATAGTATATACAAGCGTTGTTGCTATAATGACAATATTATCTTTAAAAATAAAAAAATGCTAACTTGTTATAGTTAGCCACTAGATGGCAGTTGGAACGATATCCCGCTACCTCTCGTGTAAATTGAGAAAAATAAATGTTAGAGCGCTAAACGTAGAGTATAGAAACTCGGGTTCAAATCCTGACTTCGACGTTATAATTAAATTTTGACATTAAGCAATACAGGCCTAATATGACACGAAAAGAAAAATAAATGCCTGAACCGGGACTTGAACCCAGACCACTGAATTGATACTTCAGTGCGCTACCACTTACGCCATCCAGACATCCTAGCACAAATGTTTTTTTTTTCCTTCATATATATTCTCTCTACCTCTCGTGATAGTGAATATATATATATATATATATATATATATATATATATATAAAGGAAAAATAAATGTTTATGCTAGCGCACTGGGTTCAAATTCCGGTTCAGGTATTTATTTTTCTTTTCATGTCATATATATATATATATATATATATATATATAATGAATGTTTGTTTTTTGTTCGTTCGTACTTTATGCGCGGCCATACCGTTGATCCCATTGTGATGGGGCTTTTTGCAAAATGTTCAGGAGATTCCCGGGATGAACATAGCCTATAAGAGAGTTGTGATACTCAACTCCTACACCCTTAAAAATCGCCCTTTGTAGTGGAAAACGTGAAAAGATAAGCTTTTTGGACGTTTAAATTTCGTACGCTGCCTATAACTTAGATACCCGATCCCTTGAGCACAGTGTCGTTTATATCCCTCCTCATCATACTACCTATTATTCGAAATCTTTTACAGTTTCTCTTGCTAGAACATGGAATTCACTTCCACCCTATGTCAGAGACTGCCAAACTTTACCATCTTTCAGAAATAAATTGAAAATAAAATCACTAACAGAAACAACTCACTAATACTACTTTTTAAGAATTAATAATGCGTTTTTGCATTATTTAATAAAAATAGACTTAGGATTTGTTAATATATTTACCTAATGCCTTGTATAAAAAGCGTAGATTAATTCATTGTAGTGTTTTTTTTTTCTCTTCTTTTTATGCATAGTAGATTCGAGCTGTTATTCCTTTTTTATTCATTGTATCATTAATTTAATTTTAATTGTATTTAGTTTCATTCTATTATTAGACATTAATTTCATTATTATTCAATATGACAGATAATGAATTGTTCAATAACTATTATTGTAACTTTTTTTTGTATTCATATGTAACATGTTTGTCCTGTCTAATATGACTACTATTGTAATTTTTTTGTATTCATGTGTAACATATGTTTGTCCTGTTTTATATGACTATTATTGTATTTTTTTTGTATTCATATGTAACATATGCTTGTTCTGGTGAGTGGAAGAGAAGGCCACATGGCCTTAACTCCACCAGGCTAAATAAATAAATAAATAAATAAATTATAACAAATACACAAAATAAATGTACACTGCATTGGATATCTCAAAAAGCTCTACAAAAAAGTCCGCGACAGCATATGTTTATCTCATACGGATAACTCACAATAACCATTTTTGTCTTTCATTGATGCCAAGAAGATCGAGACAAGTAGGCCTACGTAGATTCCTGTGCAAGCATACCAGCACATGGTGGGTATTCTTTTACGGATAACTCACAGTAACGAATTTTCTCTTTTAGATAATTTATGCCAAGAAGATCGGCATGAGTAGAATCCCGGACAATGCCGGGTAAACAGCACGGGATATCTAAAAGTAATTTCGATATAAATGTTTCCTTACACATATTTAACTAAACATAAAATACATCAATTTTCGTATTTCAGCTCATTTATGTCAAGAAGATAGGATAAGTACATTCCCGGGCAACGCCGGATAATCAGCACGGAGTATCAAAAACATTTAAATTTATAATTATTTTTCCTTTTACTTATTCAACTAAACATAAAAGCGCATTAATTTTCATTTATTTAGGCGTAGCAGCGCACGCCGGGTGTTAGTTAGCGGTGTCTCGACCACTGAGGCTTAGCCCCGAAACAAAATGAACTTATTATAAAATGCAGGTTGTACGAATTTGTTAAAATAAAAGAAAGATTATTGGCTTATTTAATGCGATTCGTACTACATGTTCCATAAATACTGAAACTTTTTTTCAGAAAATAATTAACAATATTCAGCAGTAGCAGACAGCAAATATGCTGAAAATTAATATTTCCTATCTTCGCATGTGATTACTAATACACCTATCTTTATATATATTTGTCACTGAACTTCTCCTAAACGACTGGACCAATTTTTATGAATTTATTTGTGTGTGTCTGAATTGGTTTCTCAATGGTTCAGATTCACAATTGGACTTTCTAAAACCATTAGGTGTAGGAGTTGACCAGAAGTGAAAATTTAAAAATCGCTTTAGCGGTCATATTTTTTTTATATTTCACAACGAAACTCAATACAGTGTCTTAAAATAAACTGATGTAGAAATTAGCCAAAAATGAGCGAAATCTGACAAATAAAAGTGGAAGTTTATAATAATAATAATAATAATAATAATAATAATAATAATAATAATAATAATAATAATAATAATAATAATAATAATGTTTTATTTATTCTGGCAGAGTTAAAGCCATAAGGCCTTCTCTTCCACTCAACCAGCACAAATAAAAATAAATATTTGACAAATGTAGATATACACTATACCAATTATAAACAGTTAAATATATACATTAAATGTAGCAATGCAAATTTCATGTACAAACAACATTTTATACGATAATAACAATAATAATACGATAATAATAATAATAATAATAATAATATAATAATGATAATATATTAATGATAATATAATGATGATGATAATATATTAATGATAATAATAATGTAATGATGACAATAATAATGATAATAATAATATAATGATGGCAATAATAATGATAATAATAATAACAATAATAATATAATAATAATAATAATAATAATAATAATAATAATAATAATAATAATAATAATATGAATATGATAAATTATACGAGAAACACCAATATATATATATATATATATCTTACACTGCGTAATGATGAAGTCGAGGTTAGAGCAAATATAAATTTAGATTTCTTTTAAAAGTTGCCAATGTCCGGTTTACTTGAAAACCGAAATTAAAAACTGCCTAAACGATTTGATGAAACGTTTTGTTTGTTTTTGAGTGGGTCCCTGGATGGTTTAAATTCATAATTGAACCCTGTAAAACCATTAGGTGTAGGAGTTCACTGGAACTGAAACATTTAAAAATCGCTCTAGCGGTCCCAATTTTCGATGTTTCACAACGAAACTCAGTATATCCAACTAAAATAAACCGAGGTATGTATTATCCAAAAATGAGCGAAATACGATAATTAGAAGTGGAGGTTTACCTGAAATCCGAGATTAAAACCTGACTAGCAACCGCCATGTTTGGTTCGTCTCAGCGTATACCATATAACTTAATTAACCGATAGCGAGGAGATACTAAACGCCAACACGCACGCACTACTGAGTAACACTAAGAAATTAGGACTGGAAGTAAGTATCAATAAAACTAAATATATGGTCACACGTAAAAGTACATTATATAATGGAAATAGACAGCTAATGACAAATGAGGGAAATTTTGAGGAAGTGGCTGAATTCTACCTAGGAACAATAATCACGAACAGGAATGATATGCACAAGGAAATTAAACATAGGCTCAATTCTGGAAATGCGTGCTATTATGCATTACAGAGACTCTTGACTTCCCAACTCCTTTCAAAAAACGTTAAACTGAAAATATACAGAACTATTATTCTACCAGTTATATTATATGGATGCGAAATATGGACTCTTACTTTAAGGGAAGAAAGGAGATTACGTGCATTTGAGAATAAAGTTCTTAGGAAAATGTTTGGACCAAAGAGAGATGAACAGACAGGTGAATGGAGAAGACTGCAAAGCAGTGAATTACATGGTCTTTATAGGAAGCCAGATATAATGAGAACAGGTAAGTCTCGTAGACCGCGATGGGCAGGACATGTGGCACGAATGGGGAATGAAAGACGTGCATTGAAACTTCTTGTAGGAAAACCAGAGGGAAAACGCCCAGTTGGTAGACCAAGAATGAGGTGGGAGAATAACGTTAACTATGATTTGAGGGAAGTAGATTTTACAGGGGATGATTGGAAAACACTGACTCAGGATAGGGATATATGGAGATCCTATGTCCGCGCGGCCATGAACCTACGGGTTCGATAGTGCTAGTGAGTTAGTTAGTTAATATTTAATTTATTTAGGCTTAGCAATGCATGCCAGGTATTAGCTAGTATGAAATAAATAACTTATTTTACAAAGAAATAAACTTAGGGCATCCTGAAGATACCTAACCATTTTTTGAAAGCAAAATGATGCACGTTTCAGTTAGAAATACGTCTCTAATGCACAGGGGAAAGGAGTTCGTTTATGTGCTTGTGTATGAGGGGGGGGAGGAGAAGAGCAGATTTCATGTCTCAAATACTCCACAACTTGAGGAGCTTACTGCAAGAATTGGGTAGTTTATGTATAAATGGCGTACATCACACATGAATTACCGTACTCTGTATTTATAGAGTACAATGCTCCTTTTGTTACTGCATATTCGCTTCACATCACATGAAATTTTGCAATTGTAGAGAAATAAGCCTATGCAAAGACAGTAATCTTGTTAAGAGAAAGTACATCTCAAAACATGTTAAAATAAAATTGAAAATATATTGAAACACCTTGAGAAAAAGGCACAGTGAATTTATTAAATCCTAGTACTTGTGTTTATATTTAAGTAATAGGACTAGAGAGAAAAATATATAATTGAATCGGGATTTGAATCCAAGATCTCCAGGTCTACACCCTGGAAATCTATGGTCGAACTATTCATGCCCACTTCCCACAACAAGACTAAATTCCTCTCTCTTTAATCTTTGAGTCTCTCTTAGATAATGAAATTGAGTTCACAAGATTTTGTTATATGGAAGTGAAACTTGGTCTTTGACGGAATTACAAAAGAATGAAATTAGAACAGTTGAATTTGATCATTTTAGAAGAAGCCTCCAAAAAAAAACAAGACAGGATAAAATAAGAAATGAATTCCTTTGGAGACAAATGAATGTCACCACATCTGTTAAGAGGATTGAAAATCAAACGCTTAAATGGTATGGCCATGTACAAAGAATAGAAAATGAAAGATGGCCAAAAAATATATACCAATAGTCACCCCCCTGGAAGAAATAAACGTGGCAGACCAAGATGGAAATGGAAAACCTATGTCAGAATTATAATGGATGATAGGAATTTGGAAGAGGGAGATTGGAATGATAGAGATAAATGGAAACTGAAGACGGCACGCTTATAAGTGGGGGAAAGCCGAAGAAGGAGAAAAAGATTTCACAAGATTTAATAGGGTATTTCAACTGCATGAAGCCATTATAATGGGATACTTTGCTATTTACGAAGATGATATGTTAATTAATACCTCCAAACCAGCCATACGTTTACTGTACTTAACTGTAGGGAATTGTGACTCAAGTGCCCAACCTTTATTCTCTGGCGCTCTATGAATGAGCTAATTAAAAATGAGAATACGAATAAATTCTATTCACAAATAAATTGTGTGCACAGTGTTAAGAACAAAATTGGGCTTGATCCAGGAGTTCAATGTTAGAATGCCAGAGTGTAAACCTGAAAGACCTTAAGTTCATATCCCGGTTATTGTACAACCATTTTTTCTAGTTATGTCAACTACAGCCAACACACGGTTCGGTTGGAAGCATCAACTTCATGCAGGCCAACTTACAACATTTATTTGTAGAGTGTGAAATATAATATATTTAATCACATTATTTATTTATTTATTTAAGGGAATGATGGTTAAAATTTCAGGTTTTTTTTATAATTTCAAATTTATATATATATATTTTTTTTCTTTTTGCATACTTATTGTACAGAAACTGATGTTGTGGAAAAATGTTGTACCTGCAAGACTAATAGGTATACTTTTTTTGAATATTGAATTTATATTTACCATCGCTGTGGTCTCGAGGCAGCGTGCTGTCTTGTCAGCCATTATCTTACTTCACTATATCAAACTATTTTTATTAGATCTCCAATATTTGGAGCCCTACTTTAAAAAATGTATATTAGGGCTGTAGTTAAAATATAAATATAAAATATTAAACTGCAGTATTTGATTGAGTTTGAAATATTTTTATATGAAAATTTACTAGCTAATTATTAGTTTATTAATTTTTTTAATTTCGAGAATAAAAAATAGTTTAATACATTAATTTATATTTTGTACCTTTATTTGTTAAATTATATTTTAGCAAAAATTCATGGTAATTATTCATACAAAATACAAAAATTAAGCCGATTTGCATCCTTCATTAGTAATATAATCCGCAGCGAAATAGCAAGTCGGGTGTTTAAAAGGTCAGGGAAACGGATTATTTTTTAATGCAATGATGATACCCCCAATTATCAAAATAAGTAGCTACAAAAGGTTATATGATCATGAAAGCAGTGAAAGCGAACTCTTGCAATCGTAAGCAGAAAAAAGTTCATGATTTACAAAATGATTCGTGAGATCAGGTAGTGAGCTTTTAAATATACCTGGAAATCTCACAACATAGAAGCATTTTCTGCAGACATTTGCAAATGAATTAAGGAAGAAGCTAAGTTCTTTGTGTGGAGTGTAGCATTGTAAGATGCAGAGACTTGGATATTATGAAGGAATGGAAAAGCGACTAGAAGCTTTTGAGATGTGTATATGGAGAAAGATGGAGCGTATAAAATGGACAGAAAAAATAAAGATGTGCTAGACAGAGTGGGTGAAGGAAGAACAATGCTGTATCTCATAAAGAAGAGGAAAGGAAATTGGATTGGCCACTGGCTAAGAAGAAACTCCCTGCTGTCGGATGCCTTAGAAGGAATAGTCAACAGAAAGAAGGTTAGAGGCAGAAAAAGACATCAGATGATAGGCAATATTAAAATAAATGGTTTGTATGCGGATACAAAATAGAAGGCTGAGTTAAGGAAAGAGTAGAGAATGCTGAATTTGCAGTGAAAAATCTGCTCTTGGACAGAACACTACGTATGCATATGTTTACTCTCCCCCTCCCACATTTCTGAGATTTTTTAAAGTTTCACACATCTCTGTTGCACGGGATCTTCTCTTACGAAAGTATTTGTGGTCTCGACTTTTCCTCAAATATATTAATTGACTTCTCCGAATAGGAAATGACAACCCTCAATCCTGAGGCAGACAGGCTGCTCCGAGAACAAGACCAATAATGATGACGATAATGTCCTTTAGCCCACAAAAATCGCTCTACACTTCGCTGATATGGACACACGTTGACATGTGTGCCATTTTAGATGCGTAGTTCATGCTTTTCTCGCTAGAGCTGCACATAAAAAAATTGTGCTTGTAGTGACTATTTAACTCATGCCCCAAATGGGAGTCAATGACCAATCACGTTTCAATGATTTCTGTTTTACACCAATCAGAGTCGTGTTTCACGAAATATTTATCAGTGTTAAATTTACCATATTAAAGAAAGCTCCTCCTTTTTAATATTCTGAACAGGTCTGACCATTATTTTGCAGTGACTGAGCCTATAAGAAATACGGCTACCAGATTGTACATATAGTGCATAGATGTCAACACATAGCGCTTGCATGAGTTAATATAAAAGCATTTGTAGCAATTAATTATACCACCACTGTTTGCACTTTCTTAAATGTATTTTTTCCCAGATAATAATCCAGAAAAATATAATTGTCATATTTACATCATACGACATCAGAAATGAATTAATATACAGTTTGATGTTTTTCATTTTTTCTCCACTAGAGAGCATTCTTACAATATTGCGTTCCTTTGGCAATAAATAGTATGATCTGGTTGCAGTGATAAACAAAAGAAGCAGATGAAGCGTACCTATGGTTTCTCATTTGTTTTCAAACATCGCCGTTTACATTAAATATATAAATATTTCAAAATAACTATAGTTAAATAATGATTTGTGAGTAAACAGCTTAATTTTATTCGTTAAATAGTCCTAATAAATGTCACTCTTGATTTCCAAATTCTCTAGATAAATCCACTCCTCACTTCGTGAGTCGTGAATTTATCGATAATTTGGAAATCACTCGTGGCATTACTTATGAAAACTTCAAACTATATCTCGTGAAATTTCAACATCCCAGGCGCAATACCAATACACAAATAAAAACATATTTTACGTTACTTTCCAAGCCATCTTCGTAGTATGATTCTCTTGACTATTTAACTCATGCCCCAAATGGGAGTCAATGACCAATCACATTTCAATGATTTCTATTTTACAACCAATCAGAGTCGTGTTTCACCAAATATTTATCAGTGTTATAATTACCATATTAAAGAAAGCTCCTCCTTACAATATTGCGTTCCTTTGGCAATAAATAGTATGATCTGGTTGCAGTGATAAACAAAAGACGCAGTAGAAGCGTACCTATCGTTTCTCATTTGTTTTCAAACATCGCCGTTTACATTAAATATATAAATATTTTAACATAACTATAGTTAAATAATGATTTGTGAGTAAACAGCTTAATTTTATTCGTTAAATAGTCCTAACAAATGCCACTCTTGATTTCCAAATTCTCTAGATAAATTCACTCCTCACTTCGTGAGTCGTGAATTTATCGATAATTTGGAAATCACTCGTGGCATTACTTATGATAAACTAAATATTCAACTCGTGTCCAACTCGGGGTCGGGTCGAATGATGGGATGAGATGAAGTCCCTATATTTATAGAGGTCTGTGAATGACAAGGTTGCCGGCCAACCACTCCTGACGCACCGTCAAAGGGGCAGATGAATGAAATGAAACGAAATGGACGAGGTGAGTATGGAGAAATGGTGGAATGAAATTTGTGGCACGGGAAAGCGGAAGAAACCTCGAGAAAACCCTGCCAAGCTCCGATTCGCCGATTCCAGCAGCGATGAGAGACGAGCATCTAATGATTCTCTTGATAATTATAGGCCTAATAAAACAAAACTTAAGACATCCTGGAAATAAACTGGAGGCAATGAATTATTGATAATTAGCATTGCGTAATTTACACGATTAACTGTCTTAATATAAGCCAGCTAACTTCTAGAGAGACAGAATTTCAATCAATGCTTGCGGAATTAATACCTAATTCGGTGAACAATTTTATCTGTTAAAAATGTGAAATAAATTATGTTGAAATATGTAAAATAGCTTCTTAATGCAATATGTCAGATGGAAAATAAAAAAGATAGGTTAAAGAAAAGCGGAAAAGTTGAAAATGTTGTAGGCTAGTTGAGTTGAGGTGGCGACAAGATCAATACCAATCCATCAAGTGCACAGTTGCGTACTTGCGAAACAACTTAATCTATTTCAGTGGTTTCTGTTAAGGATTGCATAAAACATGCGATGTATCAATGTCAGGTGGTGAATGCAAGCGGTTCCAGCCTTATCAACTAACACGTCAACTTATTAGAATGACACCAGTTCACATCTCAAATCACAGCTCCGTGTTTTTTTGCTCACTTTCCGTATTAAAAAAATGAGTATCTTCACTCACATGGTTCCTCAGATTAGCAGTCACGTTCAAGATATTTTCAGTTTTCGCTGAGGAGTATTAAGTTTTTCGCAAAACTTAGATACTTTATGATGTAAAAATATTGTGTCTTATACTACTACAGTCATTAATCCATTCGCTTCAAATTTAAATACTCAATGCATTTCCCCAGAAACCGGATTTAAGTTACCGTAAATTATGTTATCTATTTTAGACATTAAAAACAAACAAAATATAACGGTATTTTAGATCACAATAAGGGTGAAGACCAAAACACATTCCTCTACTATTCATAAATATTAACAAAATATTACCCTGTCAAAGGATGTACAACATATTATAAAATATATAACAACAGAGTTAAGCGAGTTCGCCTCGTTTTCTGAGTTGAAGGCCATTTAACTGCCGGCGAGTCTACCTCGTCTTTTGAGGCGAATGGGTTAAGTTCTGAGACTTTACGCCTGGGGTGTAGGCACCCACAAGAATCTGAATGTCTCACAAGATGCCGATAACTCGGCGTACACTTAAACAGAACCACGGCCTCCTTCAAAATAGTCGCCGTTGGCCGTTATGCACGTTTGCCAACGTTGGTATAGCTGCTGGAAGCACCGCTGAAATATATTGGCAGGAAGGTCCCTATGGATTCTCTTTTGGCAGTCATGACCTCTTCGGACGAATGAAATATACGCCCATGTAGGATTGATTTCATGTGAGGAAAGAGAAAAAAATTGCATGGCGCGAGATCAGGCGAGTACGGAGGGTATGGCAAAACTGTCACCTGTTGCCTAGCAAGTTCCTCTTGGACAAGGACACAGAACTATGTGCGGGGGCGTTGTCGTGTAGCAACAGCCAATTCTTTGTACGCCAGAGCTAAGGTCGCTTAAGGCGAATTGAATCGCGTAAACGGCCAAGGATCTCTTTGTAGCGGGTTTTATTTACGGTTGCACCTTCTGATATAAATGCCATGAGAACAATTGCATTTGAATAAAAAACAGTTCAAGCATCACCTTGCCTTTTGACCTGTCTTGTCGCGGTTTTTTCTGTCGAGGTGATAATGGCGTTTTCCATATGGCGGATTGTCGTTTCAGTTGCGGATCGTAAAGGAAAGACCATGTTTCGTCTCCAGTTTTTATCCGGTTGAGAAACGTCGGATCATCGTCAGCACTACTGATTAAGTCACCACAAATCATCATGCGGTAGTCTCGTTGGTCCTGCGACAGGATTCGTGGCACACTGTGCTCGGTAACACGAGACATGTTCAGGTCATGAGACAGAATTTTGTAGCAAATACCATGGCTGATCCCTGCCGCTGCTGCCAGATCGTCTACTGATTGGGTGCGGTTAGCACACATCAACATTACTACTCGTACTTCTTCGATCTTGCGTTTAGTTCGAATTATTTGTGGCAGACCAGTACGCACATCATCTTCCAAACTGTCACTTCCTTGTAAAAAAAAAAGTAGGTGCCATCTAAACACGACACTGCGACTCAATGCGTACTCACCGTAATCTTGCTGCATCATTTGAAACGTTTCAGCAGCGGTCTTGCCTAATTTCTGACAGAACTTGATGTTGCTCTAACAGTGTAATCTCGAGTTCCGACATGCGCATTCAAATCACCGTCACAGCAAATACCGTAGTTCTGCTTGCAGTACAAGCACTCAACTGTCTCTTGCTGGTCATTTGAAACGTTTCAGCAGCGGTCTTGCCTAATTTCTGACAGAACTTGATGTTGCTCTAACAGTGTAATCTCGAGTTCCGACATGCGCATTCAAATCACCGTCACAGCAAAGACCGTAGTTCTGCTTGCAGTACAAGCACTCAACTGTCTCTTGCTGGTCATTTGAAAACGTTTCAGCAACGGTCTTGCCTAATTTCTGACAGAACTTGATGTTGCTCTAACAGTGTAATCTCGAGTTCCGACATGCGCATTCAAATCACCGTCACAGCAAAGACCGTAGTTCTGCTTGCAGTACAAGCACTCAACTGTCTCTTGCTGGTCATTTGAAACGTTTCAGCAACGGTCTTGCCTAATTTCTGACAGAACTTGATGTTGCTCTAACAGTGTAATCTCGAGTTCCGACATGCGCATTCAAATCACCGTCACAGCAAAGACCGTAGTTCTGCTTGCAGTACAAGCACTCAACTGTCTCTTGCTGGTCATTTGAAACGTTTCAGCAGCGGTCTTGCCTAATTTCTGACAGAACTTGATGTTGCTCTAACAGTGTAATCTCGAGTTCCGACATGCGCATTCAAATCACCGTCACAGCAAAGACCGTAGTTCTGCTTGCAGTACAAGCACTCAACTGTCTCTTGCTGGGACGAGAGACTAACTGACCACGGCGCCACCTATGCACTACAGTGCAGCATAGCGGCATTATGCGCTCATTCTCAAAACTTAATGACTGTACCACGTATATCTATTTAGGCTTAATATGAGTAGGCGGAATTTAATAAATAGATTGTTACAAAATTCAGAGATGAATAGAATCCATCATAATTGGATTCTTAAGCTAAAATGAACATATCTTGATATTCTGAATTACTAATAATATTATTAATAAGATTAATCACTTTATTGATAAGAAAATAATTACAATATTTTTATGAGTGTTATCAATATGAAAGGACTGCTATAAACTAGGAGCCATCCCAAAAAATAGCTATAGTAATTTCGAGAAAATGGATTTTTAAGGAAATAAAGAGTGTACGGAAAAGCTTATTTTATTCTTCAGTTGCCTAATTTATAATCTGGTTTTACAATATAAATAAATAAATATATATATATATATATATATATATATATATATATATATATATATATATAGTGTCCACCGCTGTGGTCTAGAGGTTGCATGCTGCCTCGTCACGCAGCGGGCCCGGGTTCGATTCCCGGTCGGGATAGGCTCCTGGATGAGGTTTTTTTCGAGTTTTTTCCTCACCTGTAAGACAAATGTCAGGAAGCTTAGGGCCCAACAGTCCCCGAAAATCATCCGGCCATTATCATCATCTTATCATAAACATCTTTCACCGGTGTGGAAAGCAACGGGAAGCTACCACACTATAATTCCCTAGTAAAGCTGCAAAGCGTAGCATGAAAATGCTATGATTGCAGTGAAAGACATATATATATATATATATATATATATATATATTGTTTGGAGTTAGAGCAAACATGTTAATTTTTTAAAATGTAGTATTCTATCTCTGAGCAGACAGGTGAATGGAGAAGGCTGCATTACAGTGAACTACATGGTCTTTATAGAAGGTCAGATATAATGACAGTTAAGTCTCATAGATTGCGATGGGCGGACATGTTCCACGAATGGGAAATGAAAGACGTGCATGGAAGCTTATTGTAGGAAAACCAGAGGGAAAAACGCCCAGTTGGTGGACCAAGAATGAGATGGAGGAATAACATTAACTATGATTTGAGGGAAGTCGATTATACAAGGAATGATTGGAAAGCATAAGCTCAGGATAGGAATGTATGGAGAGCTTATGTTACGGGTTCCATAGCGCCAGTGAGTAAGTAAGTAACTCGTTCCACGTTATATTTTGAATAGATCGGTATATACATTTTTATCTTTTTAGCCGCGGTGGACTAGTGGTTATGCTCCTTACCTCTGGTCCCGAGGGTCGCGGGCTCAAACCCGGCCGGGGTCGATGGATTTTTTAGGATGGAAAAATCCAAGGAGCGAGTCCTCCGGGAGGGACTTTAAGCCATGGGTCCCGAGTCTGAAGATTTTCAGGCTCGTAAAAAATCCTTAAGCCTGAATGAAAAGGCCTCTAAGCAAAATTTACCGAATTTTCCCGTCCTAGTACTACCTTGGTTTCCTAGATGTCAGTATGAGGCGGAACGCTGACCACGGACCACTCAAAATGACACCTATACGAAAACAAGTGTAACTAAATTAGTATGGTTCAAATTCTTCCCTATAGGGGGAGAGCTCCTAAATTTCTGTAAAGGGAAAACATGGGCTTACAATACAATCTTTTTAGCACAGAATCCCAAAATATTTTCACCATGCCTGAAACATTTTTGTACAGAGGGATTTTATATCTTGAGTTTCGCTTACTTTTATAACTGATTTCATTACTATTTGTTTTGGTACAGGTAATATTTTATAAGTTTGACTTTTTGTTCCCTTGTAAAAGATTTAGTCGACGGCGGTGGACTAGTGGTTGTGTTCCTTGCCTCTGGTCCCGAAGGTCGCGGGTTCAAACCCGGCCGGGGTCGATGGATTTTTTAGGATAAAAAAAGGGGTCGATGGATTTTTTAGGATGAAAAAATCCAAGGAACAAGTCCTCCGAGAGGGACTTTATGCCGTGGGTCGCGAGTCTGAAGGTTTTCAGGCTCGTAAAAGATCCTTAAGCCTGAATGAAAAGACCTCTAAGCAAAATTTACCGAATTTTCTGGTCCTAGTACTACCTTGGTTTCCTAGATGCCAGTATGAGGCGGAACGCTGATCACGGACCACTCAAATGACATCTATACGAAAACGAGTGTAACTAAATTGGTATGGTTTAAATTCTTCCCTTTAGGGGGAGAGCGCCTAAATCTCTGTTAAGGGAAGCACGGGCTTACAAGATACAAGAAGAAGTAAAAGATTTAAGAAATTTTGTAATCTTAAACATCTTATCAAATAATGAAAATTTGTAGATAATATTTTTACAGATTTTTGTGTATACAATACGTTTTACTTTACTGTATGAAGTTATTTATATTATCTACTCTCTTCAAATCACGAAAACTATGAAATCTCATTTGTGTATTTTTTGTTTAATCTACACGACATCAGGTCCCTTATATTATACAGGGTGGACCGCTCGAATGGACCTAATTTCAATTGCTTGTTACTGGCAAACGGTTGAAGATAGAAACTTAAAACAACGTTCATATTACAGAAAAACTCACCAAGTTTTGATATCCAGATCACCACATCTCTATATGAGCCCCAGCAGTCACTGTGACGATATCAAAGCGATGAACAATTTCTTGCCAAGTACGTTGGAGTATGTCTTCTGGAATGTTCTCAATAGCCTCTATGATGCGCTCACGAAGATCACGAAGGTCTTTGACTGGGGTGGTGTAAACTTTATCTTTGACATAGCCCCAGAGAAAGAAATCCAGTGGTGTGTTAAATCGGGAGATCTCGGGGGCCACGCGATTGGTCCTCCCCTACCAATCCAACGGCCAGGGAAAATGTTGTCCAAAGTCGTACGAACTTCATTGGACCAGTGGGGAGGAGCACCATCTTGCTGGAAAACGATGTTAGGCTGCAGTTGTTCAATTTGTGGAAAGAAGAACTGCTCCAGCATGTCAAGATATGTGGTACCACGAACAGTTTTTCTCGGCGAAGAAAAACGGTCCAATGACCTTATTATGTGACAAACTGCACCAAACATTCATCTTCGGACTATCACGAACATGCTCTTGAATAGCGTGAGGATTCTCCGATCCCCAGATCCGCACATTATGCCGGTTTACCTTGCCTGACAAATGGAAAGTGGCTTCGTCCGAGAAGAAAATCTTGGTCATGAAGTCAGGATCAGCGCCGAGACGGTCCAGCATCGTATTGGCGAATTCCACTCGTTTCGGCATGTCATTCGGCTCCAGACGTTGCACTAACTGCACTTTATATGCGTGCAGTTTGAGGCGTTTGTGGACAATCCGTTGTAATGTCGATTTTGGTATTTGAAGTTCCCGCGAAGCTCTTCTTAATGACTTCCGGGGGCTTCGCTCAAATGCGGCTTGAACATTTGCTACCATTTCATCGGATGCTCTGCGACCACCACCATGCTTCTTCAACACAGATCCTGTAGCTAATAATGTATCACGCCACTTCTTTATGCTTCTAGCAGTTGGAGCATCACGGTTAAACACACGCCGGAACTCCCTTTGAACTCTAATGATTGATTTAAACTCCGCATACCACAAAACAGCTTGCGCTTTCATCTGCGGAGTCGCCATTTTCACAAACAATTAAATCTAAGAACGAGAAACGTATCTTTGTGCCATCTACCGACAGGATTCGAAACTTGGTGAGTTTTTCTGTACTATGAACGTTGTTTTAAGTTTCTATCTTCAACCGTTTGCCAGTAACAAGCAATTGAAATTAGGTCCATTCGAGCGGTCCACCCTGTATTCAGAGAATGAAGTATACTCAGTTCTCAGAAAAATTCAAGATCATAAATTCAATATATGAACAGAATGTCACCCAATAGATTGCCTAGATACCGTTCTTAAAAATTAAACGCCATCAGGTACAAGAAACCAAGGAATACCATTGAAGAATCTCCTCAACAACTGATTAACTGTGGCCTAACTCCCAGAAAGCTACATGTTAATGATGATAATGAAATTCCAGTTTCTGATATGGTTATGTCCACTCCTTGCACTGCACTGTGCTATGGTTCTTTTATTCTATTTTCTCAACTTAACCAAATAATAGAAAAAGACAGTTGAATACCACCATACACTATATCTAGCATTCGTCGACTACAATAAGGCATTCGACTCAGTAGAACATTCAAGTGTCCTCCAGGTATTACACACCCAAGGAATCGAACACAAGTACATCCGCGTTCTGGATAAGATCTACAGCCAAAGCTATGCCAAGGTGAAGACAGAAATTGTGGGACAACCATTCAGTCTCAAAAGAGGAGTACGACAAGGCGACCCAATTTCTCCTAAACTTTTTACATGCGTGCTTGGAGACATATTTTGAAAACTAAACTGGAGCAAGAAATACGGAGTAAATATAAACGGGAGCAGGCTATCCAACTTAAGAATCGCTGACGACGTGGTATTGTTCGCCAGATCCCCGAAACAACTCCAATCAATGCTACAAGAGCTATCAGAAACTAGCAAAATTGCAGGCCTTTCGATGAACAAAAGCAAGACACAAATTATGTCAAATGGTCCGGAAAACCCAATCAAAGTCGATGGAATGGATCTTCAATATGTAAGCGAGTACATATACTTAGGACAACTACTCTCCTTCCATCAGAAAGTAGGGAAAGAAATAAGCAGAAGAATAGCTCTCGTCTGGAAGGCGTTCTGGTCACTGAAATTTATACTGCTGGACAAGTCACTCAACCGGAAACTCAAAATGGAAACACTACAAACCTGTGTTCTTCCAACACTGTTATATGGCTGCCAAACTTTGAATCTTACTGCCAAACTGAAGTACACACTCCAAGTATGCCAAAGGAAAATGGAGAGGAAAAATCTTAGGCATAACTCTGAAGGACAGAATCTCGAATACAACACTTCAAGCGATATCCTCAACAACTGATCCCGCACAACAAGCCATCAGGAAAAAATGGAAGTGGGGAGGCCACGTCGCAAGAATACAGGACGACAGGTGGACAATAAAAACAACCATGTGGGACCCGTACACAGGCAAGAGACAGCGCGGAAGACCAAGACAACGATGGGCTGGCATCTTCAAAGAACGAGCAGGGGCGCAATGGTCCAGAGTCGCCAGATGCAGGAAAAACTGGAGAACGATGGAGAGCCAACTGTGCATTAACTAATCACAGAACAGACAGTGTATACAAACCAAGTGCTACATCCAAGTCAACTTCTCACCACGGAGTAGCTCACCGGGTGACACTCACAATAGAGCTTAACCCCTGTACAGGGAGGCCTTTGCCCTAAAGGGACATTCAGGCTTTATTTATTTATTAATTTATGAATTTATAATGGCCACCCTGTACAAAAAAGTATCAGTGCATGTGACATTAAGAAGTGTCTTATTCCACGACTCACAATAGTCAAACTATATGGTAATACTTTTTTAATGTAAATTTTCTTCACTGCTTCCCTAAGAAGCCTAATCACAGCATTAATTCATTACCAGCCCGTACAGAAATACACTCATGCCATACTAGTGTTTGCTTCTACTAATATGAAACGCTGATATAGCCTACACCGTGTCCCATTCAAACCTCCCACATTTTAATTAATCATATCTCTCAAAGTATGCGGAATTATGAAATAAGATTGGTATTAAAAGAAAGATAAAGTCAAAGAATTTTTGTTTTCAATGTTGCAGTTAATTCATCTATCGAATGTTGGGCAATAATGACATAAAACAAAATGGCGAGCACAAAAATGTTATCTGTCATGCAGAAACGAAGTCAATAATTACAGTGCAAGAAATTTCCGGAGAGAATATGGAGGAAATACACCTAATGGGAAGACCATTAAGGCATGGCTTGAGAAGTTTATGGCGACTGGAAGCGTTAAAAAAATGAGGAGGTGCTCGTACAAGTGTTTCAGAAGGGATGATTGAAGAAATGGTGCACATATAGAGGTGTTTTAATGTGTGGCAATGAAAATTCTTTGAGTTTCTGTTTCGTTTAATACCCATCTCGTTTCATAATTCCGCATACTTTGTTAGTTATGATTAATTAAAAATGTGGGAGGTTTAAATGGGACACCCTGTATTATAAAATCTTACTTTTATTATATCGCTCATTTGCTGCAATAACGTCACAACTCAAAAAACATAGTTTTTCAGGAGAAGCATTTAAAGGTTTGAAATCCATATACCTTTACGTCATGAATATCAAATTATTATACCAACTCATTGTGTACAATAGCTTATGTCGTTCTTCCTGAATATAGAACTAACTTTTGTCTTTCATGTAATACCAATAACTCAAAATCGACATTTTTTTAGTTATGACGTTGTTGCAGCAAATGAGCGATATAATAGAAAACAGATATTTGGAACGGAGGACTATTTAGACATTTTTGCATGTCAAAATAAAAAACCGAGTTCTATGAGAAAATGCTTTCCTTGTTCCTATGTCATCTGTCTAGCTTACTTCTCATTGGCTGTCTTGAGTTCTTTAACTCTATCTCAATTAGTCGTTCAATGGTCTTGGATGATGGAGTCAGAACAATGTGGAAGTAAGCAGAGCTTTGAAAATGGAGTTGGAACACTACGGAACAATTAATTTTAACATTTTTGATCAGAAAATGTACTCAGAAAATGTACAATTTTATGTGTGAAATTGATAGGGAAGAGTAGTTACAACATAGTAGATATAAAGAACTTGTTTTTTTTTCTTTTTAAAAAATCAGAGCAACCTGGTTCTAAGCAGGTGATATATAAAAAATATTATTTACTATGAAATTATATACAGTCTGGAAGTTATGGATGAAGCATTTATAACTTCATACAATAGAAGATTTAAAAACAAAAACACAAACATTTCAGTAACAAATATGTTCCATTTAAATGTCATAATATTTCAGCTGCGAGAAGAGAATTAATCTAAAATACAGGAATTTCTCAGAGGTTTCGAATTTTATAGTGTTGAACCTCATAAAATCGGAGACGGTGAGTTGCGTCCCAGAACCAGAAAATCTTGCTAGTTGCGGTCCAGATGAGTTCGCTGGGTAAGTAAGTTGCGGCCTAGGTACGTTCGTTGGGTACGTAAGTTGCGGCCCATGGGTGGTGTTAGATACGTAGATGCGTAGGTTGTTTTTAGAGAATTTAAGGGTGACTAAATCCATCTCAAAGACAAGCCAATACTCCCTTCCCATTTACAGGCTTAGGACTATTGGCGGTATGGTTAAAATGTTGATTTGTATGTTATTAAAAAACAGCCTCTTAATAAATATTGTCATGCTATTTTACATTCATTAATTGGAAACGGGCAAAAATTTAAAAGAAACTGACTTTATGTACTGAAGTCTAGTCACAGTTTTTTCTTCCAGAGCAAGCATTTGTTCTTGTAAAAACACTTATTTTTCCAGGATGGAAAAACAGGTGAGACAACACAACATCTACGTCATTTGAAACGGGTGAGACAAAACAGTAATTTGTCTTGTATACCCCTAACGATAGGATATTTTATTCTGGCCGCAACTCACGTACTCCAAAAAGCACGCCGGGCCGCAACTCACATACTTAAAAAGGTAAACAGACCATATTGGACGTAACTCACATCATCCCCATAAAATAGTGTCGAAATTATTGTTATATATAGATTTTCAATCCTCCATCATATTTTGACTAATGTATCGATTATGAGACTGCACTTTCCTGGAACATTTATGGCTGACTTTTAGATGCGAGCGTATGCTCAAGAAGATAAGTTTGAATAAAGTATGTATGCTGTTCCTTCAGAAGATACGCTTTATTAATGTAATATAATGGCGAATATTTGCATTTTTCAAATTTTAACGGAAGAACTAAAGGATAAGCTAGGTACATACAAAAATATATTTATCCGTAATTGGAAAGATTGTCAATTTATTTATTGTCCGAACTCCTACAGGAATGTTACTTTTTAATAAAACTCCAATCTAAATTTTCCTACAGGTGTGGAAAATAATTTCAGAAATAAATTCAGTGATATTAATAGTCCACATTGCATTAAGTCTGCTTTTAATAGAGAAGCTATATTTCTGTAACTTCAGAGTACATTCGGTGATATTACAAACTATTAAGCAAGGATATTAACTGCCTTGAAGCAAGAACATGGATTATTAAACCATACAAAGGAATTAATACAAACCCCAACAGTTCTCGTGTAGGCCCAACACCTTTTCTATCTTTAAAAGCGGATTTTCAAATTACCACAAAACAGAGTTCCAGTGTTATTCAATCGTAAGAGGATGGTAAAGCTTAAGAATTTCTAATTGAACATGTGGTTCAAAGACATTGGACAACTCCTCTAGACTTGTTTCTCTCTAAACAGGTCCGTTTGCACACATATCTTCCTTTGTTGTTAAATTAGCATTTTTACCCTTTGTATTATCGCAGAATAATGTACATCAACTTGATTTCTTCCCCACATTTAATTTTTTCTTGTAATTATAGCAGGTAAATTAAATGTAGGGTAAGTCCATAAAGTGAAGGCTCCTCAGAATAGGATAAAATTTGCTTTCTACACAATATATTTACATTCTTAAATGCTAGTAGATTTTAAATAAGAGTATCAACTGAAGTTAAGTTAGAAGTGACGATATTACATTATTTTGTTAAAATAAGGATTCCCTTTTTCTTTGTGATATGTTGGAATTTTAAACGGAGGTGTGCGAGAAGGCTCTTCACTCTGCTATCTAAATTAAATAATCTATTGGAATAATAAATATGTCCAACAGGTAAACGTATTAAAGATAGGCCTACATAAAATGTAACCCTTTATTATATGTGGACGATCAAATAATTATAAATTCAGAAGAAAATATACAAAAAAAATATATGAATTACACAAGAATATGGAATGAAAATATCTACACAAAAAACAAAACATACTTAATCCTTAAGTTGACAGTGTAGTGGCAAGACGCATATTTATTTTTGTCATAATCACAATATATTTTGAACCATCAAACACCTTCTGCTTCTCAAAATTTATTTTCTAGATAAAATCTATTTATGGACTCTGACCTGTATGTAGAATAATAATTTAAATAGCTGTCGAAATTATTGTATTGCTTTTATTTTTAAGTATAAACGTTTTTTAACATTGCCATCACTAAATTAAGGAATTTTAATTGATTTTTATATTTCAAAAGTGAAAGAAAAACCAAAGAAAATTATAATTTTTCGTCCGAAATTAATACAATCAGTATCAAAGTAAATACATGATCATACGGTGGCGAAAATATACTAAAATATTGCTCAAAAGAAGGTGAGTTAATACATCTGGATACAAAAGGCACACTATTTATGTTGGCCAATATCTTTGCAGATATAAACAACATATATGCACGTAGGGGCTTTTCCCTAGATACGGTGCACCTCACCCCAGGCTCAATACTCCACTTATAACATGGCACAACTGTTCCTACTGCAAAACTGTTTGAAATCATCCTCCCCTTCTAGAAAAGTTTGGCGTGCAACGTGCGCCATCGTTCTACACTTGGAATTACCATACCGGCAACTGTCACACACCTCCGCGTCTTACGCACCCTTTTCAAAGTTTAAGTGGTCCAAGTCGCATTTTGACATACCGTATCAAGATTTATGGATTAACTCAAAGGCAACTGTATTTTTTTAAAATTTCTTCATCTTTTTTTTTTTACTTTTTCTTCACTTTTTCATGCTATGTTCTTATTCTGATCAAATTTCCTCTTTTTTTCCGATTTCTATACATCTTAAAAGCCGTTTTACGAATACAACACTGTACTAGATGCTTGTAAGGACTTTCTAACTTATACACTAAAATAATATAGTATGTATGTATGTATGTATGTGGGGATGATTGGGAAATATTAGCTCAGGATAGGGGTGTATGGAAAGCTTATGTCCGCGCGGCCATTAACCTACGGGTTCGATAGCGCCAGATGTTAGTTATGCAACTCACTGGCACTATCGAACCCGTAGGTTCATGGCCGCGCGGACATAAGCTCTCCATACATCCCTATCCTGAGCCAATGTTTTCCAATAATCCCTTGCACAATCTACTTCCCTCAAATCATAGTTCATGTTATTCTCCCACCTCATTCTTGGTCTATCAACTGGGCGTTTTCCCTCTGGTTTTCCTACAAGAAGCTTCCATGCACGTCTTTCATTCCCCATTCGCGCCACATGTCCTGCCCATGTATGTATAATGATGAAATTAACTCATTTCGATCATTTATTTACATTTGCATTTTAATTGTAAAATCTTCTTCTTTTTATGCTTTATTTGTAGGATTTTCATCTAGTTTATTTCCCAAATCACTCCTCTGAGCAAGACGTATTGGATATGCAGTCATTGTTTATCCATCTGTTGGCTGGACGACCTCTTGCTCTTCTCCCGTCCACTGGTCTATCTTCTTCGGCTCTTTATCTTCCATTCTTTCTATATGATCTTTCTAATATTTTTGTCTTTCTATAATAAATATGGTTATGTCTTGAATTTGACATTTGTCTCTAATTTCTGTATTGAGTATCCTATCAAATAACGTTTTTCCCTGAATACTCCGTAGTTCTTAAGATTTTCGTTTGTAAAATCTTCTTGTATCTTGTAAGCAAATGTTTCCCTTAACAGAGATTTAGACGCTCTCCCCCTAGGGAAGAATTTGAACAATACTAATTTAATTACACTTGTTTTCATATAGATGTCATTTGAGTGGTCCGTGGTCAGCGTTCCGCCTCATACTGACATCTAGGAAACCAAGGTAGTACTAGGACGAGAAAATTCGGTAAATTTTGCTTAGAGGCCTTTTCATTCAGGCTTAAGGACCTTTTACGAGCCTGAAAATCTTCAGACTCGGGACCCACGGCTTAAAGTCCCTCCCGGAGGACTCGCTCCTTGGATTTTTCCATCCTAAAAAATCCATCGACCCCGGCCGGGTTTGAATCCGCGACCCTCGGAACCAGAGGCAAGGAGCATAACTACTAGTCCACTGCGGCCGATCGATTGTAAAATAATGTGCTAAAAATAGGGTATATAAGAATGCCCCAATACTGAATTAAATTGTTTCACTGATTCTCATCCGGTACTATCTGTAGGACTATTTTGACTCAAGAAGTTTACGACACACAGCATCGCTTCCAAATAAACCTTGGACAATAATTCACAAACAAAATATGCAATGTATGTAATGTAACGTTTAAGTCTGGCACTTTGAGTTAATTCTGGTGAAGAGTTTATTCGAACTTGTAGGTTGTATCAGGAGAGTAGGGGGGAGTGTCCACTCACTTGGAAAAGTTGCAATTCCGTCGCGTTTGGCAGCAAAATTCACTTACAGAGCATCCATCGATTGAAAGCGGGGAACAGAGTGTGGGTTGAGGCAAAGTCACTAGGGATAAGCACAAGTCAAACTTTTAAGAGAAAATACACACAAAAAAGTAAAATAGTTTCATTTCCCTTTCCTTCGCTTGTGTATAAATATTTATATGACTTATGAAAAGAGACGCGAGTTTTCAATAAAAAAACTTGTTTCGTGCGTTTGTAAACATAGGGAATTCTAAGATATTTCTTTTTAACACGTTCAACAAAATTGTTGTGTATTAAGTACATTGCCAATTATATGAAATATTTGACTATGTGATTACACTGAGCAAAAAAAAAAACTTTTTTTTTGTCTCAGAAAGAAAAATATGTGATTCTGATAGTATTGTTTCTCCTGAATTCAAATGTGATATCGGGGTTTCTCCACCACGCAAGGTTTCCGAGAGACAGGCATTTATAATTTCGAACACTTTAATATTTTCTACATTCGTAACTACACAATATTCGAACATTCGGACTCACCTAGAAAGTACGAAATGGCGATTTTCTGCTACATTTCGCCTGTGGAGCATGTCTCTTGATGACACAACAATAATCGGCCAGCATATGAGGATATCATTTGCCTTGATATCTCTTTTCCATAGCTAAAATCTTCTGAGTTAGCTCATTTGATACTAGTAAAATTCATGGTGATTTTCCGTTGAGGTAGTACATTATATTACTGTAGCTCATTTGGTTTTATTTTACAATGGACAAATGGACGAAACAACGTTTATTAAAAAAATAATTATTTAAATCCATTAATTGTAATTGAAATAAAAAAAAACTGTGGGTGATGGAGAAATTCCGAATACATATTTAAAACACGATAAAAAAAACTGCATTAAGTAAAACTATTGGTACTTAAAAGAGACAAAAATTATGTTGACCAGTGTTATTGGTGTTCAGTATATACCATGGAATGTCACTTTTCGGGGGATTTGGGTTTAGTAGTAGGGTAATAGGCTAAGGGCCTTCTAGGCCTGTCGCGCCATGGAATTATTATTATTATTATTATTATTATTATTATTATTATTATTATTATTATTATTATTATTATTAGACTAATAACTAGGGCTGAAAAAAGTATTGATTATAGGCTAGGCTGCATCGTACTAAGACCGCTATGTTTACAAACTGCACGTTGACACGCGGTACTCGGGACAGACTTCTAGTACAGTCCGCTTTGTGTAGGAATGGACTCATCCTTGGGTAATTTTTGTTTCGGCATTCTGATACAACCACACGTCACATAAACAGGTCTATTACCGAGGAGAGTCGAACATACACACACTCCGCTCCTAGAAGGCAGTGGAGACGCTCGACAAAGACATGCATTTTGTAAACAATGTGTATAGAAATTAGTTACTATCCTGATACCGCTACTTTTTTCAGCCCTACTATGGGTAATAACTAACTAACTCACTGGCTCTATCAAATCCTTCGGTTCATGGCCGCGCGGACATTAGTTCTCCATACATTCCTATCCAGACCTAATATTTTCCAATCATCCCCTGTATAATCTACTTCCTTCAAATCATGGATATAGTATTTATTATTCAATTATATAATTATATAACTTGTAATTATATAACTTTAATTTGAAGTAATTATAAAATAATCTACAATTAAAGTCAATATTGTTGTATTTTTCATACATAAATTAAATAACTAGTAGTTATGAGCACAAAAATATTATTTAATCAAGTAAGTATATAACAGGGTTTAAAAAGTATTATTTTTAATACATATATTGTTTTAATTACTTCTAAGAATGCCTTATGTTTCTGCTATGTATAGTTAATTTGTTAACGGTCCTGTCATAGTATTGTATTGCATTGTATTGTACAACTAGTTAATACCCGGCGTGCGCTGCTACGCCTATATAAATGAAAATTAATGCGCTTTATGTTTAGTTGAATAAGTAAAAGGAAAAATAATTATAAGTGTATATCGTACCGTAATTATTTTAAGATTTCACGTGCAGATTACCCGGTGTTGCCCGGGAATCTACTTATCTCGGTCTTCTTGGCATAAATGAACTAAAAGACAAAATTCGTTAATGTGAGTTATCCGTAAAAGAATACCCGCCATGTGCTGCTATGCTTGCACAGGAATCTACATACTTGTCTCGATCTTCTTGGCATCAATGAAAGACAAAAATGGTTATTGTGAGTTATCCGTAAGAGATAAACATATGCTGTCGCGGACTTTTTTGTAGTGCTTTTTGAGATATTCAATTCTGTGTATATTAATTGTGTGCATTTGTTATGGTTTAGGCAGCGTAAGCCATTTAAACGTCCAAAAAGCTATTTTTTCACGTTTTCCACTACAAAGGGCGATTTTTAAGGGTGTAGGAGTTGAGTATCGCAAGTCTCTTATAGCTATGTTCATCCTGGGAATCTCCTGAACATTTTGCAAAAGCCCCATCACAATCGAACCAACGGTATGGCCGCGCATAAAGTACAAACAAACAAACCAAACAAAAATTGTTATATATTACATTAATATGTGTAAGAACCCATCCCTGAGCACAATACTTTGGTCTCATCCAGGGGTGGCTAGATTAAATTAAATATGTTTCGTTAATTGTATTTTAAGAGTTTTGTAGCAATAAATGATTTTGATTGTTTAAAAGCAATTAGACAATAGTATTACAAATTAAATGTGGCGCTATTTGTTACCTTTCTTTACAACTTATGTCAAATATATGATAGCCTGTTAAAACCTTGTTAACCTGTCACGTAAAAATACTCCAAAATTGTAGGAAAAGAAAATCCATGACTTACAAAAGACATGTTCAGCCAGGTTAAAAATTTCAAATATCAAGTTATCTTACATTCCATCCCATTCATGCACAGAAATGTAAATTTAAAATATACAAAACGCGTGTTAACCCCAAAAAATGAATACTAGACTAACCATGGAAGTTTGACAGACGATGATGAAGACATGCAAAAAATGTAAGAGGGGAGAAAAAGTTCGATTTTTCGAATGTCAATACCATGTGTGCTAAACATCTAACCGATTTTCCACCAACTCATTTTTTCTTCTTATTTCATTCCTCAGTGATTTTCCTGTCATCTGGTGTTAAGTACATGCAACGTCTAAGCCTATCCAGCATGAGGGGAGTTTTCATCATGCAAGTCGGGGGTAACATGAGTTTTTGGTAGGTTGTGACATTCAAAACCATGGTATAATCTCACTCAGATAAAACTATGAAGCAAATTACTTTATCTTTATGTATCAATAGAAAGCTAACAATATATATATATATATATATATATATATATATATATATATATATCATCATTATCCTGTATCATGGCAGCTGCCGCCGTCTTCCGAAAACGAAACGCCATTCCTCTCTGTCCATCCATTTATCTTCCTCCAATTTTGATGAAGTCCCGCGCCGTAGCCGAGCGGTTAAGGTAGGAAGCATTGGCGCAGAGCTATGGGACTTGCGCTGGTTCGAGTCTCCATGGGGGAAGAAATTTTCTCATGGTATTTCGGCCAGTATGGGACCGGTGCCCACCCAGCATCGTGAGGAAATTGGGTAGCTACAATAAGTAGCGGCTCCAGGTTGAGGAACCAGCTATAACGGCTGGGGGACTCGACATGGTAACCACATGTCACCCCTACACTGGCTGTTGATCATCTACCTCTGTGATTGACACATGTGGATGTGATGGGCCAGCAGCCGGCTGGTAAAAGGGCAACCGCTGAAAAGTGGAAAGACCCTCAATCGGCAATTCTTTGATATTCATAGCTGCTTGTACCCCTTCTATCCAAATTTTCTTCGGTCTTCTCTTTCTCCTTTCTATTGGGATTAATTCCATAACAATTTTAGGCAATCTTTGTTCTGGCATTCTTTTGACATGGCCATACCACTGTAATTTTTTCTTTTCTGTAATGTCTACGATGTCCGGCTCCTCTTGTACACCCATAATTTCCCTTATTTCTTTATTTTGTAATCTATCCATTCTAGATTTTCCAGCTGATCTTCTTAAAACATCCATTTCTGTACTTAAAATTCTTTTCATTTCCCTGGTAGGAATTTGCCAGACTTCAGCACCATATGTTAAAATGCTCTGAATTATGGTTTGATATATTTGTAATTTTCTATTTTTTGAAATATTTTTGCTCCAAAGTATATATGTATATATATACATACAGAGTGTTGCAAAGTTGCAAAAAAACCGACAACGGAGGTGAGGTGAGGTGGTATATTGAGATATGCTGATCATTTTCGATAAGGCATCAATGTCTGAAAACGATGCGTTTTCACACTATGAGTAACGAACTTCTCAAGAGTTCCATTAGTTGGATTTCGGGACTCAATACTTGACAATACTGTGGTTGTTGTGGCTCAAAAAGCATGCATAATGACGTCACATTGTATTCGCAATGTAAATAAATTGTAGTGATTGGCACCACGTTCAAATACGCCGATATACGCTCTGTAATGAGATGGGTGGTGGATATTTTGAAAACTTGACGTGACTGTGACAGTTTTGTCAAGTATTGAGTCAGAAGTTAGCTACTCATAGTGTAAAAACGTATCATTTCCGGATATGGGTACCGTACTAAAATGATCAGCATATCTCAATATATACCACCTCACCTCCGTTGTCGGTGTTTTTTTCAAGTAATGAGTCTTCAAATCCTTCGAACTAACAGTGATCTTGAGACATAATTAGTCATAGTGTGAAAACGGATCATTTCCGGACATGGGTACCTTATTAAAATGATCAGCATATCTCAATATACCACCACACTTCGGTTGTCGGTGCTTTTTGCAACACCCTATATATATATATATATATATATATATATATATATATATATATATATCCGGGTTCGAATCCCGTCCAGGCATTTATTTTTCTTATCATACCATATATATATATATATATATATATATATATATAGTGTTCTGCCCAAGAGCAGGTCTTTCACTGCAAACTAGGCATTCTCCTCTCTTTTCTTAACTCAGCTTTCCTTTTTTTGTACCCGCATACAAACCATTTATTTTAATATTGTGTGTCATCTGATGTCTTTTTCTGCCTCTAACTTCTATCCGTTGACCATTCCTTCTAGCGCATCCGTCAGCAGGTAGTTTCTTCTTAGCAAGTGGCCTGTCCTAATTACTTTCCTCTTCTTTATGAGTTCCAGCATTGTTCTACCTTCACCCACTCTGTCTAGAACAGCTTTATTTTTTTTTATTTTGTCTGTCCATTTTATACATTCCATCCTTCTCCATATCCACGTCTCAAAAGCTTCAAGTCGCTTTTCTTCATTCCGTCGTAATGTCCAATACCCTGCGCCATACAATGCTACACTCCACACAATGCACTTCACTAGCCTCTTCCGTAATTCCTTTGCCAAAGGTAATCAGAAAATGCTTTTCTTCATATTAAGAGCTTCTTTTGTCATTGCTATCCTCTGCTTTACTTCTTGACCGTAGTTCTTGTTACTACTGATAGTACAACCCAAGTATTTGAAGCTCTCCACTTGCTCAATGGCCTCATCTTTAATCCTCACGTTTATCTTCCTTGGCTTCCTTCCTATAATCATGTCCTTCGTCTTATTTATACTTATCTTCATCCCATAATCCTGGAATATGGCATTTAGCTCCATCAGCATATTCCTCAGTGTCATTGCATCTTCTGCTAGCAAAGTCATATCATCAGCAAATCTTATGCACTTAGTTAGATAACAAAATTCAGTAAAATGTTTAGCCATTTTTGGATTTCCTGTTTTTATGTATTGTGTGTGTATGTGTGTATCAGTGATTGTGGGCGCGAACGCGTGAATGTCTTACACATTTTAATTAAAAATATTACGCGGAGGGTCAGTGGTTACGTTCCTTGCCACTAGTTTCGACGGACGCGGGTTCAAACCTGGCCGATTTTTTCTAGGATGGAAAAATCCAAGGAGCAAGTCCTCCGGAAGGGACTTTAAACCGTGGTCTCGAGTTTGAAGAAAGATAAGCGTGTGCAAAATTTACTGACCTCGGCGTCCTAGTAATACCTTAGTTGCCTGATAGATGTCTTGTTTCATCGATGTGTTATCATGCCATCCATGGCATCTATGAGCAAATAAAGTAACTAAAAATTAACTTGGTCTAGTAACTTCTTACAAAGGAGTCTCAACAATGTGCTACGCCATTATAGATAGATAGATTTACTGGATCTTAAATACGCTTCATCGTAAAGTGAGTCAGATTGTAGCCCTACTTCAAGTAGTTCTTGCAAAAAGTTACCAAAACGGTACATTTTCAGAAGTTATTTATAAATTAACTCAGATTGAATGATTAAAACAATCTAAAAACACATATTTATTTTAAACGAAATAAATCTTAACACAAAACACTGTAAAAATGCCAAATAATTAGAATTAGTGATATAATTATTTTTTTATTACAAGCAACTTATTACTCCTCTAATCTCCTCTTAAGATCCTGTATCCTATTTTCAGTAACTAATATATATAGTAATTATTAAAATATATTTTGTAGTACCACATCGTAAAACTTTTTTTTTAATGCCACCTGTCTGTCATTCGACATTTCAGGTATTCTCTCCTGGCATTGGTATATTGTAACTCACTTCTGAGGTTCGGGCATCTGGAAGGCGGGGTTACGCTGTCCCAATGATATGATGGGTGATGACGCGCCAGGAGAGGCCTTAAACCTAAACTCAATCTAATGAGGTGAATATGATACTGATGATAATGATGGCCAGATGATGTTCGGGGACCGTTTGGGCCTTCAAGTATTCTGACATTTTTCTTACAGGTGAGAAAACCCCGGAAAAACCTCACCCAGGAAACTTGTCCCGAGCGGGGATCGAATCCGGGCCCGCTGCGTGACAAGGCAGCACGCTACCTCGAGACCACAGCGGTAGACTCACACACCTTAAAACTTATACAATAATCCGTAGAGGTAAAACATGGCTTATGTAGTAACCCGGTTACAATTCTGAAAACAAAATAATATACCAGCAAGCGTCTTTTGTATCTTATCACCACAATACATAAATAAAACATGATATTTAGGAGAAAATATCTACTTTGTTAGAACACAAGAGATATTCATACAAATGTGTCAGAAAAATTCTTAAAGTTATATAAAACGTGAGAATATACATCGCGTCCCAGAAAATGCTTTTAAGAAGATCCTCTTCCCCCTCTGATCTCCAAGTTTCAACTTGAACGTCAAATAATCCTACTTTGGAAGTAAAATTATAAGAGAATTATGAAAATGTCCACAAGTTCCTGCTCTCAGGTAACCTTCCCTTGTTTTTTAAATAAAGTATTCTCTTACGAAGCCTATCATTTTTAATCTTCTTATTGCGTTTAATGAAACAACAATGAAGATTGAAATTCTTGTGCCCTACCTTCAAATTCTTATATTACATTTCATATCAAATTAACATCTTAACCTACCTGGTTTAATGTTGTACAGCCTTTGAAAGAATTGATGGCAGTGGCGGAGCGTCCATGTTAGCACTATTAGCCCGGCTAACACTTTCAAAAGTTAGAATTAAACCCTTTGATGTTTAATTAAAACGAAACATAATACCGTAACGAGATACAAAAATGCATTGATAGTAGTCTAAATGTTGTAAACAATAGTAACTTAATAGTATATACTTTATGCGTTGCGTATACTGTAGCATTCCAATAAAATACCATGTGCTTCAACGTTTTAAATGCCCACGCTGTTAGCCGATTTCCCGAGGCTAACATGGAAGATGACTATGAGAGTATGTTGCGCAGGCGCATTCAAGCTCATCGGTAGTATATCCTGCTGCATTTCAAGCTGAGCTCAATGCTACTCTGTAGGTGCCCTGTTTGCACTCTAGAAACGACTAACAGCGAGGTTTTAGTTGCTCCGAGTAAGTTCTATATAAACGTAGTGCTTCTGAGCGTATCAAGTACAGTAATTAAACAACTAAATGAATATTATCATAGGAGAGGAATGTGCTTGAGTTACTGAAGACTTGTTAAGCCATCACTTTTCCTGCCGAAGCTTTGTAGAAAAGAAAAAGGTTATAAACCAACTCCTTATTTAAATATCATAAGTCAAACAAAAACATAAGTGCGTCGTTTAATGAAGAACATGAAGGTTGGTACATGACATATGGCTGCAGGAAGTCATGATCCCTGTTAGCCCTGCCTTCTATTTTCAACGGAGAAAAATGTTTGGACAACAAAGGGGGTTTCTGATGTAAATAGTTTTCATGCGCTGAAAAACGTCATGAACTAGTTGAAACCCATGTTAACTGTGAAATAGCGCTGCATAATTTTGGAAACACTAGAATTGAAGAGTCCCGAAGCCGGGCTATCAACATTAAGTTAATACGGATAAGCATAACGAAAACGTTAAAGCAAACAAGTACATTGTTTGCTGTCTAATAGACGCTGTATGTTTCTTAGCCGAACAAGAGCTGTCATTTAGAAAACTCTGAATCTAACAAAAGAGGTAGGGCCTAATGTATTATATTGAATTATTGCACCACAGATGAGAAATTAACAAACGATTCGGAAATTTCTATTGCGTTCATTGTCACATCACACGATGTTAAAAAGACTTAGTATGTTCTATATCCGCTACTTCATTCAATAAAATGAAACAAGAGATCTCACCCTTGGTATCTCTCCAAGACCGACGATAGAGGTCGCTTACAAGCTCTAGAAATCTGCTGGTCGTGGAGACGAATATCTGTGTTTTAAAATCATGCATTCATATATTTAATTAACTATTAATATGTCCAATTACCTCCTTCCATTTTCTAAACCCTATACCTATAGTAAGAAGTATATTATATTTGATACTCCTAACTTTGCATGTCGTTCTGTTTAGAAGTTAATTTACTTATTAGAAATAATATAATATATACACTATTATATCCATAAAACGGGGGCTAACACTTCTCGAAATTCCACGCTCCGCCACTGATTGATGGCGCACAGATAAAAAGTATCGTCCCAGAGCGAAATCATTGCGCAAGATTAGAGATCAGCTATTTGGTTCACAAGTTTACAACTATTTGAGAAACTAAAATCCGTTCTATTTCGTTGTGTGTCGTGTAAGGTACAATAATTTCGCGTAAATAAGTAGTGACATAAATGCTGTAAATAAGAAAAAGCAAAATAAATAAAAGAGAATGAAGAAACGGATTGAAATAAGGACGAGAGAGGGGTGACATGTTGTCAGCATGTCGGGTCTCCCAGCCGTTATAGCTGGTTTTCTCAACCTGGAGCCTCTACTTATTGTAGATACCCAAATGCTGGATGGGCACCGGTCCCATACTGGCCGAAATTCCGTGATAAAATTTCTTCCCCCATATAGGCTACTCGAACGAGCGCAAGTCCCGTAGCTCTGCGCCAAGGCATCTTGATTTAACTACTCGGCTACGGCGAGGGACTAACAATAATAGTACCAATAACATTAATAAACCAGATATTTACGTATATTACTTACTTACTTTCTCAATGGCACTCCATACATCTCTATCCTGAGCTATTGCTTTCCAATCATTCCTTGTATAATCTACTTCCCTCAAATAATAGTTAATGTTATTCTCCCACCTCATTCTTGGCCTACCAACTGGGCGTTTTCCCTCTGGTTTTCCTTCAAGAAGCTTCCATGCACCTCTTTCATTCCCCATACGTGCCACATGTCCTGTCCATCCCAGTCTACGAGACTTAAGTGTTCTTATTATATCTGGCTTCCTATAAAGACCATGTAGTTCATTGCTCTTCTCCATTCACCTATCTGTTCATCTCTCTTTGGTCCAAACATTTTCCTAAGTACTTTTTCTCAAATACTCGTAATCTCCTTTCCTCCCTTAAAGTAAGAGTCCATGTTTCGCATCCATATAATATAACTGGTAGAATAATAGTTTTATATATTTTCAGCTTAACGTTTTTTGAAAGGAGTTGGGATATCAAAAGTCTCTGTAATGAATAATAGCACGCATTTCCAGAATTGAGTCTATGTTTAATTTATTTGTTCATCTCATTCCTATTTGTAATTATTGTTCCTAGGTATTTGAATTCATTCACTTCCTCAAAATTTCCGTCATTTGTCATTAACTTTCCATTTCCATAATATAATGTATTTCTATGTGTGACCATATATTTAGTTGTATTGACATTTACTTCACTATATTCAATTAATTTCAAAAGATTAGCCGATCTTTTGCCATCTTGTAGGGGATACACAGCAGTTCAATTAACAAATAATTTCTGGTGGAAAGTAGGCGTCCATTTCCCTGTTCCTAGCATTAATGTTAGAATCAATATATTAAGCTAGAAAGGATGGTTAGAAAGAAGTAAAACAATTGGAACGCTTTATAATGCTTTTTATGCGTCATATTGAATGAATTCCTGATAATTCCATTAAAAGCATGCAGTGAAGCAGTTTAAATTTTAAATTAAATGAGTTTTCTTTGTCAGTTTTCCTTCAACATCAGCGTGCACTCTGCTTCCTTCCAGATGCCTTTTTTATTTTAATTTTGAATGCACGAATACACCAACTTTAGATTGAAATGAAAATTCGAACTCTGTTTTTTTTTCTGCTACTTGCAAGCAAGCAAACTAATCTTTCTCTCGTATATATAGAGATGATGCTCATTCAATGAAGAGAACTCCAATCTCTAGCAGAAAAGCTGAGCGTTATGGGGACGTTTCTACGTTATGCTTGAAAACGTTTGAAGTCTCCGCGTCTCAATTGCTTTTCTATTTAATTAGCTTGAATCGTTGTCCATTTCCTGGTAGTAAAGATTCCCTTTGTATGAATCCAAAGTACTTCATATTAGAACCTACGCAGCTCTTTAACTTATGCAAATGGTTATGACTAAATGGTATTCAAGTATTTTGAAATATTTTACCGTATCATTGTAATCATATAAAGATATACTCATAAGTAAGAAATTTATTTGAATTCTTCTTATATAACAATTTATAACCTCTTAATCTCTTTATTTCTACTCGCTTCCATTCACTATCTTCCCTCCGTTACTTAAACAGCAATCGAGATAAAATTTAACTCGAGCTATACATTTACATCGAACACCTGACTATCCTGCATCCTTTCATGTTTCAGCCACCCGACTCTAGAATTCCCTCCTTTTTAGTATTAAGTACTGCCCGACTCAAAAACAGTTTTAAAAAATTCACTAAATATTTCCTTAGATAATGTAGTATATAACCATGTTATAGACATATTTTTATTATTTTATATTTTGCGCTTTCTTTATGAAACCGTATATACTTTTGTTTTGTTTTTTAATATTTTGTATTATTTCCTTGTCATCCGTATATTTCTGTAACCTATGCCCACTTAGTATTATTAATCAAGTTGTAGATAATTCATATTTTTTAATATCTGTATAATTTAACCCTGATGAAGTGGAAGAGAACACCTTACGGTCTTAACTGCATCAGGTAAAATAAAACATTATTATTAATTAATATTACTATGTTTATTATTATTATTATTTTATTATTATTATTATTATTGTAAATTAATATATGTAATATTATATATCAATTTAATATAAATGCCACAAAATACAATATGGAAACTAATGCGAATAAGACTAAATAAAAAATCCAAGCGCGACAGGCCTAGAAGGCCCTTGGCTGACCATCCGGCTGCTGGCCTGACATCCAAATGTGTTAATAACAGAGGTATACGATCATCTAAGCAGTGTAGGGATGACACGTGGTCAGCATGTCTGGTCCCCCAGCAGTTATAGCTGATATTCTCAACGTGGAGTCGCTACTTATTGTAGCTACCAAAATGCCTCACGATGCTGGGTGGGCACCGGTCCCATACTGGCCGAAATTCCATGAGAAAAAGTTCTTCCCTATGGGGACTCGAACCAGCGCAAGTCCCGTAGCTCTGCGCCAAGGCTTCCTGCCTTAACCACTCGGCAACGGGGACTGAATAAGACTAAATGTTTGACTATCAAAGAACCAGTAAGATGCTAATTAGAAGTGGAAAGAAAAATTATAGAACAAGTAACAGAAATATAATTATTTAGGTGTATTAATAACAAACACTAAAAATCTAATAAAAAAGTAAAGAAAAAAACTGAAAAAGCAGCACAAATATCAGAATACATGAAATATTAAATTTGGCGCAACAAACATATGTCAATAGAAAGCAAGATCCGCATATAGAACACGATAGTTCGACCAGTTATCATATATGGAGTACAACTAGGGTTTATACAACAAAAACTAAACAAATAATAAGGATATGTGAAATGAAGATCTTAAGAACTATACAGGACGAAATATTATTTGATAGGATATCCAATACAAAAAAAAACAGAGACAAATGTCAAATTCAAGACATAACCAAATTTATTATAGAGAGATAAATATATTGGAAAGCTCATATAGGAAGAATGGAAGACAACAGACTTGCAAAAAAAGAGCTAAAGATGATAGATCAATGGACGGGAGAAGAGCAAGAGGAAGACCAGCCAAGAGATGGACAGACAGTGGCTGCACATCCAATACGTCTTCCTCCGAGGAGTGATTTGGGAAATAAGCAAGATGAAAGTCCTACAAATAAATAATAAGGAGACTATCTCAGATAAATTTATTTTGTCTGCAATTAATTCTTTATAGGAAATAAATAATAGTTTTAAAAAACTAAAACAACACGCTTTATTAGAAAACCGAACTTAAAATGAAAAATAAATTTAATTTCCAACATGCTTGTGATAAATAATTTTACCATCAAAAGCGTGGGGTGCTCTTTATCACTAATACTCGTATATTTGATAATAAAAACATATTGGTAAAAGTAAAGTCTCTAAGAAGAAAATGTAAAAATCATAAAAAGCACCTCACGCTTTTGATGGTAAAATTATTTATCCCAAGCATGTTGGAAATTAAATTTATTTTTCATTTTTTAAGTTCGGTTTTCTAATAAAGCGTGTTTTTTTTAGTTTTTTAAAACTTTTATTTTTATTTTTTAGTTTTAATATTTTACAGAATAAGATAAAAATATAAATATCTTTAAATTCGATTCTATTGTAGTATGAGCTGAAAGTAATACTCTCCTAAAAAAAACTCCCAGCCGGATTTGAACCAGCGACCTATGGATTACTAAAATTATATATCACTAGAGTGTACCGCTCTACCAACGATTAACTATAAAGTCGACAAGTCCGCAACCGATTATACCAGTTTTCATTTTTTTTGTGATGATTCTGGCGAGAATTCTAGAAACAAAATATATTATTGTATTGTCACGGGTCCTTTACAAGTACACAAAGTTTCAAGTCGATCCAATGTTTCTAAGTGGGTGAAAATCGTGTTCAAAAATTCCGTTACATAGATACAAAGACACTTTTTTTTTCTGATGATTCTGGCCATGATTTTAGAAACAAAATATGAAATTATTATATTGTCACGGGTCCTTTGCACGTAAAAAAAGTTTCTAAGTGGGTGAAAATCGTGCTCAAAGATTCCGTTACATAGATACAAAGACACTTTTTTTATTTTCTGATGATTCTGGCCATGATTTTAGAAACAAAATATGAAATTATTATATTGTCACGGGTGTTTTACTAGTATGCAAAGTTTCAAGATGATCCAATGATTAAGTGGGTGAAAATCGCGTTAAAAGATTCAGTTACATAGATAGGTACAGGCCAAGCTAATATAAAGCGTGTAAAAAAGGTTAAACACAAAGAGTACATTCCTAAGCGCATCAGATATCGATTATAAATTTAAAAAGTTATTTCTTTAAAACATTTATACAATACCTTGATTATATTATTATTGATAGGTAAACTTATAAGCAAAGCAGTGAATAAAAAAATATGTGACTGTTTGTATGATATTCGGATTCTGTGGAACGATTATTTGAAACCGATAACATAGTTATTAAAGCGGAGTGGTGTTTTAATACTTGCTTCCCTTCTCTTTTCCAGAGTAATCCGCAACTCAATGGCAAACTCTAATATCGAAGTAATTACCTACGTAGTATCTCGAGGTCTGGGGAAGATGTTATTTCCTCCTATTTCAATAGAGATGATATTACTAATCTTAGAATTACTTTTTATATCCCTCTAATATTCATTTATGTAGCAATTTTCGACTCTGCCACTATATACAATCCGATTCCGATTGAGGGTCTTTCCACTTTTCAGCGGTTGCCCTTATACCAGCCGGCTGCTGGCCCTTCACATCCACATTTGTCAATCACAGAGGTAGATGATCAACAGCCAGTGTAGGGGTGACATGTGGTTAGCATGTCGAGTCCCCCAGCCGTTATAGCTGGTTCCTCAACCTGGAGCCGCTACTTATTGTAGCTACCCAATTTCCTCACGATGCTGGGTGGGCACCGGTCCCATACTGGCCGAAATACCATGAGAAAATTTCTTCCCCCATGGAGACTCGAACCAGCGCAAGTCCCGTAGCTCTGCGCCAAGGCTTCCTACCTTAACCGCTCGGCTACGGCGCGGAACATATACAATCCACAGAACAAATTCCTCAGGGATCCTCATCTAGGGGATATGTGGATGGCGACCACAAGGTGCCCAAGCTGAGCAAAACATTTCTTCCACTTACTTGTGTTTTGCACTCTTTTAACTTTACTATCTAACCTCTCTTGGTTAACTCTTGTTTTTTCGACCCCAACGCTATTAAGGCATCCAAGGGCTAGGGAGTCTTTCCTTTCTTCCATTTCTTCTTTCCTTTATTTTCTTTTCTTCTCCAGAAAAGCCTGACCAGAGGCTATAAGATGGCAGCCCCATCACTGGTCTTGCCTTCTTTTGGCCAGCAACCAATTGAAGGGACTTTTATTATGCTTTCAAGTCTTATACGAGAATTTTCCGGACGCTGGAGGGAAAATTTTCTATAGGATCGTAACAGGCCTTGGCCTAATACTTGGAAGGAAGAAGAAGAAGAAGAAGAAGAAATTCTATTTTAATCCATTGAATTTTATAAAGGAAATAAAACTAAATTTATGTGATGTAGCTATTTAAGGAGGAATATTAATTACCTTTAAATTAACTGATAGCAGTTGAACTAGTTGAACCATTCGAAATTATCAACTCACTGGCACTATTAACCCGTAGGTTTATAGCTGCGCGGACATATAAACTCTCCACACGTAGGCAATGTTTTTCAATCATCTGTATAATATACTTCCTTCAAATCATGGTTAATGTTATTCTCCCACCTGATTCTTGATTTACCAACTGGGCGTTTTCCCTCTGTTTTTTCTATAATAAGCTTCCATGCACCTCTTTCATTCCCTATTGCTACATGTTCTGACCATTGTAGTCTGCCTGTAGCAGTCTGTCCATAGCAGACTTGATCTTCTTATTATATCTGGTTTCCTATAACGATCATATAGCTCACTGTTATATAGTTCAAGAAAATTGAAATAAACTTCGAAGTTATTGATTACACTGGTCGACAAGGTTTTCTTCACAAGAAATCTGAGTAGTGAATCTAGTATATTTTTTCATTCTTAAATCAGAAATGTAGTCAGAATTTTTCCATCAGGCACAGTTTTTTTGTGAGAGCTACTTTTTAAAATCTTATTTTAACATTATCTATGACATTTCATAGGAACTTTTACTCTATATTTAGCTATTTTATTCAAGTTGTATTCAAGGAAATTATATATAAAGTCATGCTAAAGCATCAAAAGACAAGACTGCTCAAGTTCATTCATGTTTTGACATGCTCAGACCTGTTAATCTGGCATTGTGATGTGTCAGTCTCACTACATTAAAAAATAATGGCCTAAACGTAAATCTCTGTCCCTGGCCAGAAAAATGTGTCACATGTCCCTTTAGTGAATCCTGAAAAATTATATTTACCTCCATTGAATATTAAATTAGGAATAATGAAACATTTTGTCAAAGTAATGGATAAACTTTCTGAAGGATTCTTGTACTTGAAATCGAACATTTCCCCAAAATTAGTGAGGCTAATCTGAAAGAAGGAATTTTTATAGGACCGCAAATATCATTAATGGGTGATGAACATTCTGAGGACTGTTAAATCCAATTGAAAAAGCAGTCTTTCAAAAATATATGTTGGAATTTCCTTGGAAACCATAAAGCTGAAAGCGATCGTGGCCTAGAGGCTGATCATCTCGATTCTAATAAAGCAACATGTACTGGTTTTTAAAAATTCACTTCTTGGACTCTCACTTAGACTTCATTCCAGAAATTCTTGGAGCTGTCAGCGATGAGCACGGTGAGCAATATCATCAGCAAATTTCTACAATAGAAAACAGGTACCAAGGCAAGTGGAGTTCTAATATTGCTGCTCTGACTAGTGTTGGACCAAGAGAGAGAGAGACATGTGTTTCAGGTGCAAAATATGCCCGAACATCACTATCTACCACTTTCTAGGTAAGTCAGAATGAGTAGTATTATAAAAAATTCAAATAAATATCATGCAAAACTCCTGTCTGATCGGTAAAAACTGAAATTATATTTGAATTCAGCATGAAAAATACTTACAGAATATATTATTTTTATTCTTGTGAAAAAAAGTTCATTTTTGTAGACCAGCGTTATAATAAGTATGTCTACTGCTGTGGTCTCGGGTTAGATTCGCTGCCTCGTATGCAGCAGGCCCGGGTTGTTCCCCGGTCGGGATAAGTTTTCTGGATGAAGTTTTTTTCGGAGTTTTTCCTAACCTGTAAGATAAATATCATGGAACTTTAAGGCCAAAAGCCTCCCCGGACATCAAATAGTCATCATTATCATATTTGCTATGTTTAGTATTAATGTGTGTGGTGTGTTTCGTCTTATGCTGTATTGTCTCGAAGGGGCCTGAATAATAGGTTGATCAATCATTCAGGGAGACCCTCCAAGTTCTCGTATGTTCACTAAAGCACGTGCGTGATCCACTGTTTAAATTCCTCTCCCGACAAGTTGTGTCCCTGTAAGGCCAAGGTGGCGAGTGGTACTTAAAAAGTACCTGTAAGGTGAGAGATTAAACTAAATTAATGGAATGGAACAGAAAAAAATCAACTAAAAACGTTAATTGACAAATAGCAGAGAATAATATTTAATGGTCAACAGAAATCACCATTTCAATTATTCAGAATTATAATTTCAAAATATCAATAAGTAAAACGAAAATCTTAGCTTTTAAGGGATCAGATATCGTAAGAGCTAAATTAATTCTGGAGGGAAAACCCGTTGAACAAGTGAACCATTTTAAACACCTGGGTTATGAAATCTCCTATTTTAAAAATGAAAATCTTTTTAACAAATTTAATATATTTAATTATATATGTGGCACAATTAAGAGAATATTTAAAAACACAATAAAGGAAACAAAACTAAAAATGTATAAAGCTGTGGCAGTCCCCTTACTGTTGTATGGTAGCGAACTAAAAGAGAAGAAAATAATATAGAAGCAGCTGAAATGAGATTTCTGAGAAGTGTAGCTGGCTGCAAACTTATAGATAAAGAAGAAGTGAAGATATTAGAAATGAGCTAAATATTTATAACCCTGGAACCTGATGGTGGGGTCATGGCGACCCAGCAGATACATCTATTCATCTGAACATTCGTAATTTCGGACTCACTTTTTCTGAGCTTTGCGAGAATTCAGTTCTAACCTTGTTCTTTAAGTGGTGAGAGTTTTGTGAGTTTTGATAAAATAGTTTACAAGAAGAAGAGGGGAATATTTGTTACGGTGGTAGTTCATACAATCCCCATCGTCAGGTAATAATGTGTGTTTTTCTTCAAACTGAATGTCGTGATTAGGCCTACAGACTGTCAAGTCTTTCAATTATATAGTAATTATCTATGTTAATGAAACAGTAATTTCTTTCAATATGTTAATTGGTACTTTTTATTTTATTTCATTTTTAATGGCATCTTCAAATAAATGACTCACAAGTGATGAAATAAGTCAACTCGTAAATAGAAGTGAACCCACAACAGGCTCAAAAGGCCCTAGGGTAAGTAGGAGATTAAAGGCTCCCACATTTTCTGTACAATCGGCACTTGATGTCAGCCGGGTTGTTGAGTCCTGCATGACGGCCGCCTTTACATCCAGAACAAGCGTCTGGTACTCATTTCCGTTAGATACTGAGTCGACTCCTGGGCCATAGTGCCGCCAGAAGGTTTGGGCCAGTTTAAAAATCCTGGGGTCCAACAGAAACAGTTGCACAACAACATGACAGAAGTTGTGGCTTTCAGTAGAAGAAAAATACGCACTTTCTGCCCTAGAAAAAAAGATAAGTAAGCTATGGAATGTGTGGACTGCAATAAACCCATGTGCACTGATCACCCAGGTCCCTCCTTTGTGCTTCATATAGTGAACTGTCAAAATAGCATTTCATTGATCTGGCGTGTGATTACAACGTGAGATAGTTATATACTTAATTAGTTATGTAGTCCCTGACCCTCAATGGGCTGCTTAATGGTATTAATATCGAAGTTTAATTTATTAGAATGCATAATATGATAAAATAGAAAATCTTATACAAATCCTATTAAAATAAACAAGTTTTAAAACTAAAATTATGTGAAGGGTCACTGTGACCCCATAATCAGGAATATTGATGCAAAGTTTAACCGTTAGGTTCCAGGGTTAAACTTTTAGATAGAATAAAATACTCTAGAAAAAACTGGAAAGAACATGTTCAAAGAATGAAAGATGAACGCATGCCAAAAAATTTACTTAGTTACAAACCAAAAGGAGAAAGGAATGTTGGTAGAACTAAAAAGAGATGGATCCAATTTTTTGAACGAGAATCTATGAGACCGGAACAAGCCAAATGGGCTTAATCCGTGATTGTTGATGATGATGATACAATTTAGTATTGATTATTCTCCACAATTATTTATCCTGTGATAAACAAAGGAATATAACTAAATATCCAATAACCAGGATAGATTATGATACTAATATGATTTTATAGTCAGTTTTGAATTACAGACAAGATTTAATAAGATTTAACGATAACTCATTTATCGAGGTAGTACCGCTTCAATAACTCTCATAAAATTAGATTTAACGATTGAAAATTTCTACTAATTGTAGGAATACTATCTTTCTTCATTAACAGTTGGAACGGTTTTAGGGAGAAAGCAGTGAGATTACAATAAGCATTATCCTCCTCCCACGAATTTAGTTGAATATCATTTTCTCTAATTCTATTATTCTCTTCAAAGCAATTATAAATGAAAGTACGAGATTTATCACTGCATTCTCTACTAAAATGTTAAGTCAATTGCTAATAGAATAACGTGATTTTATTCTCACAAACCGTTTCTAAAATTAAAAATCTAATTATCTACCTTAACATTTACAAATAGAGCTAAATTTATTTTTAATTAGAGAATGCAATTTTCTATTTAACTCATGCTGCAAATGGGAGTCAAAGACCGTTCAATGAATTTTGTTTTACAACCAATGACAGTCGTGTTTCACCTCGAAGTTTATCGAATTATGTTTACCAAAATAAAGAAAGCTCCTCCTTTTTAATATTCTGAACTGGTTAGAGCATTATTTTGCTGTGACTGACTCTCGAACAAACACGCTGAATATAGCAAGTAATTAACAGATTCCTTCGACCTACACGTTTGATAATCTTTTTTTTTTCATATGCCCAGGTTTGTCTTTCGACATTTCTGGTTTCTCTCCTGGCATGGCGTACTTGTAACCCACTTCTGAGGTTGGGGCTCCTGGAAGGCGGGGTTACGTTGCCCCGATGATATGATGGGTGATGATAACGGTGCGCCAGGAGAGTCCCTAATCCTAAACTTTAACCTAAGATGAATATGAATGATGATGATTGCGATGGCCATATGATTTCGGGGACCGTTTGGGCCATAAAGTTTCTCTGACATTTGTCTTACAGGTGAGGAAAAACCCCGATGAAAACCTCACCCAGAAAAACTGTCCCCACCGGGGATCGAACCCGGGCCCGCTGCGTGACAAGGCAGCACGCTATCCCGAGACCACAGCGGTGGATACTTATGTGTTCAATAAATAATTATTTTACTGAGCTGTTTCCTAAAAAAATGACAACTTAAAATGCTCAGGAGGTTACTAAATTCCGTCCAATAAGCCTCCTAAACACAGGAGGAAAAGTACTGGAGAAGTTGTTAATAAACAGAATTATGCATCATGTCAACTCTAAAGACCTAATGTCAGACGAACAGTTCGGTTTCACTCCTCAAACTAGCACGATGGACGCAACGATGACACTAAAAGAATACATCGAGGAAAATCTAAAAGAAAATATGTATTTGGTGCTAGTAAGCTTGGATATCCAAGGAGCTTCTGACTCGGCCTGGTGGCCGGGGATCATGAAAGCTCTGAGGGAATTCCAGTGCCCAAGGAACTTGTATAATCTTGCAAACAATTATTTTAACCAAAGAACAGCTACATTAGCAGTAAACAATGCTAAAGTAGACAAAAATGTAACGAGAGGCTGCCCACAAGGATCTTGCTGCGGTCCGGGGTTCTGGAACATCCAGTACAACTCCATACTTCGATTAGATTACACCGAACATACTAAAGTAATAGCATTTGCAGACGACCTGATAGTAATAACAAAGGGAAAATCAGTTCTCGAAGCTGAGAATTATGCAAATATTGAAATGAGAAAGATCACATCTCCTGGGCCCACAACAATAAATCCAAATTCAATGAATGCAAATCAAAAACTATTCTAATAACAAGAAGAAAACGAAGGGAAAACAAACAAATACATATATTTCTAAATAATAAGCAGTTAGAACAGGTCGACCAGATTAAATATCTTGGCATAATAATCGACAAGAGATTTACGTTCAACCAGCATATCGAATATGTAGCAGAGAGATGCAAAAAACTTATTAATGCTCTCTCGAAGACAGCAAAAATAAGCTGGGGTTTAAGTGACAAAGCCCTGTGCACAATTTATAACGGTGCAATTCTGCCACTGTTATCGTACGCGGCACCAGTATGGATAAGTGCACTGGACAAGAAATATAATATCCGAAAGTTTAAACAGGTACAGAGATTGATCAGCATACGAATGGCAAAGGCATATCGCACTGCATCCTACGAAGCTCTCTGCATTCTGACGGGATTAACACCTATACATCTAAAAATACAAGAAATTTCGGCTATTCACCAAATAAGAGAGGAAGTTCCAAATACGAAACTCTTAACGTTGATCAGACAGTTAGTTACAAAAACTGGACACATCCGGCAAAATTCATAAAAATCCAGGATACAAGAGAAAACAAAGAATACACTTATGAAATATACACAGATGGAAGCAGAAGCAATGAAGGAGTTGGATCGGGAATAGTTATATTCAAAAAACATGTATTAACAAACCAGCTGAAATTTAAGTTGTACGAAGAATGTTCAAATAACCAGGCTGAGCAACTTGCCATCATGAAAGCATTAGACACCTTAAAAGGACTTAACACCAGCGAAATACCGATTGACGAACGTAATGTGGCAATCTACACGACACTGACAGCAAGATCACGTTAGACTCCCTAAGGAACAGAAATAATCGCAACAATTTAATTGAAGAAATTAGGAATAAGCTGAAATCTCTAGAAGGCGACAATTGGACAGTGGAATTCAGCTGGGTCAAGGCACATGCTGGAATCTACGGCAACGAGATAGCGGATCGCCTAGCGAAGCAAGCAGCGTGCGACGGCGGCCTACAAACGAGTTACGACAGGATTCCAGTAAGTGCTGTGAAGAAACACCTGACAACCATTAGTGAAGAAAAATGGGAAAGGGAATGGCAATCAACCACCAATGGGAATTTGACGAAATCGTTCTTCCCGAAAGTCAGCGACAGACTACAGACAAGAATCCAGATATCTCCCAATCTCACAACGCTGGTGACCGGACACGGGAATATAAACGCCTACTTCCATCGCTTCAAGATAAAGGACAGTGCAATGTGTGCATGCGGTGCTGGTGAGCAGACAGTGGACCATGTCATATATAACTGTATAGAATTTAAAAACGAAAGACAAACTCTTATAAATTTTGTATATAGAGGTAGTGAAAGGTGGCCCATAAATAAGAGTAAATTAGCTTTTAAGTATACTAAACAATTCACCAAATTCGCAAATAGCATAGACTTAAAAAATTACAATAGAACATTACTTGGACAGTATACTTTAAGGAACTGTAAATCATAAAGTGATAGAACTAGATAATAAGTGTTAGGATAAGAACATTATTTTAAGGAAGTGTAAATATTGATCATGACTTGTTAGGATTAGTCAGTGCTATAAGTGTAAATAGGAACCTAATAGCCTAATTTTTTAGAACTTGTAAGGACAGTAAAATATTTTTCAATAGTAGATTACTCATAAAATGTTAGAATTAGTCCGTAACTTAAGTGTAAATAGGAGCTATATCTTCTTAGATTAGTAATGGATAGAATATTAACTTAGCGTGTAAATATAGATTATAGCTTGATAGGATTAGTCAATTTAAATGTAAACAGGAAACCATATTTTGTTAGGAATAGTAATGAAGAATGCACTAATTTAATCCTTAACTTACAATGTATCTTATAAGAAACATTGATTTAATTTATTTGTTATAGTTTATTAAACAGTAAAAATAAAACAAATTATCATACATCACCTAAGATTGTGTCAAATTACGTTAAAAATACAGTAATAACTTACTTTTACATGATTTTATTTTCTTTGCGGTCGCGAAACACTTGAATGACGGGCAGACTAGAAAGTATTGTTTCGCCAATTTAAGGGTTAAGTAAGTGCTAATAGGAACAATATCAAGCAACTGTAAATATTAATCATAACTTGTTAGTGCCAAGAGGAACCATAACTTGCTTAAGTATAATTAACAGAGAGCATTGTTTAAAATGCAAATAACCACAACGAAATAGAACAATTTAGCGTCACAATAACTCAAAATTATATTTTAAGGAATCGAAAATAGAAAAATAATTTCACACATTAGAACTAGTAAATAACACTATAAATGCATAGTCAGGAACATCAACACACATAAAATGATAGAGATATTTTAATATTGCTAAACCAAAGCATGTAGTACTGCACAAAAACTGTAGTGGAGCATGCTGTCATATGAAGATTCTTAAAAAAAAAAAAAAAAACTTAAAATGCTGGTTATATTATACAGTTTGATGTGTTTCATCTTTTCTCCACTAGGGTGCATTTTTACAATATTGTGATCCTATTTGGCAATAAATAATAATAATAATAATAATAATAATAATAATATCTAGTTGCAGTAAATGAACAAATAAAACATAACCAAACATTTCTCATTTATTATCAAACATCGCCGTTTACATTAAATATATAAATATTTTAATATAACTATGTTTAAATAATGTTTTGTGAGTAAACAGTTTAATTTTATTCGTTAAATAGTCCTAACAAATTCCGCTCTTGATTTCCAAATCCTCTAGATAAATTCGAAATCACTAGTGGAATTATTTATGATATAATAATTTATATAAAGAAAGTTATACGTTAATTTGCATGTATGTTCGAAAATGTATTAAGAATCGCAGAAGAAATGAGAATAATAATAAATTATGAAGCTCTGTCAAGGATAAACATCTTTAATCACTAATTTATAATACTCCAATTCATCTAATCATTTTTTTTTTATTTTCATATTAATTGCTAAATAAAAGTATTACTTTCAATATTTTCAATATTTATTTCCGAATAAAACAAGCATTTAAAAAATAATTTGATTCTTACATAAAATTATATTCATTTCGAGGTTGAATTACCCATAATTTTTTCTTTCTTCCGATTATTATTTCTGAAAACAATTTTCTTCGCTTCCTTCTCCAAGAATGGATTGCCCAAAGTTGAGTTAAATGTTCCTTTCAGTATTGTATCAGCATGCTTCAAGTGAATCTGAAGAAAAAATACACTGTTGATTTTATATATATTAATTATATCAACTTCTGTAAATTGTCATACACACTGACTTAATTTTCCTAATCCATAAATCGACCCTCTGCAAGAGTGAACCTGCTGATCTCTGAGTTCAGAGGCGGGAATACCTACCACTAGACCACAAGGATAACTCATATGCAACACATTTGATCCAATTTTCAAATCTGAAGGGCAAATGTCATAAGAATAGAATACACAGCTCTACACAAATAAAAAAAAAATGTTGCCCTGGATATCTCAGCGAATTTCTATGTTTTCAAGTGCACAGTTTACGAATATATTCATGAAAGTGCCGAATGTGCTCTAGTTTTTATGATTTTTGCGTATCTTATATCTTAAAAGTAAACGGCTTGTTATTATTACAATTTATGTTTCCAGTCATGATTTGATTTCTGCGCATTTTTTTCGCGTATACAAACATCACGCGATCCCCACTCTCACACCCCTCACTCCGCACATCGGCCGTGATCTCAGTTATTTGACAAAATTAAAGTACTCACGACGTGCATCTGGATATGATGCGTTGGACAAGGAAGGAAAATGTTTCAAATACATTTGTAGAACATTTCCTAAGCTCAGTATTAAAAGTTGAAGTCGGAATATTTGACGGTCCTCAAATTCGGCAATTGATGAAAGATGCAAATTTTATCAAAGTTATGACTGTTCCAAAAAGTGATGCTTGGAAGGGTTTTGTATTGGTAGTAAAAAATGTCCTTGGTAACTATAAAGTACCAAATTATAAAGAAATTGTGCAAAACATGTTGATAAGCTTCAACATTCTGGGAGCAAATACGAATATAAAGTTACACTTTCTCCACAGTCACCTGGATAGATTTCCGGATAATTTAGGAAATGATAGCGACGAATAGGGAGTGCGCTTTCACTAGGATCTAAAAGTAATGGAGTAAAGGTATCAGGGTATATGGGACCGTCACATGATGGCAGAATACTGCTGGTCTTTAAAAAGAGATTGTCCCCTAAAAATTATAGAAGAAAATGTATTTGTTATGGTTTAGGCAGCGTAAGCCATTTAAGGGTAAAAAAGGGACTTTTTCACGTTTTTCTCTTCAAAGGGTATTTTTAAGGGTGTAGGAGTTGAGTATCTCAACTCTCTTATAGCCTGTGTTCATCCCGTAAATCTCCTGAACATTTTGCAAAAAACCCATCACAATCGGATCAATATGGCCACGCATAAAATACGAATGAACAAACCAACAAACAAGCATTCATTTTTATATATTAGATTATTAAACTTCTGAGTTTAATCCTTAAATAGGCAATGTTGTGCAGAGTTTAACCACGCTGACTGCTACCATTTTGTGCGGGCGATAACCCACGCTCTGCGCCGCCGTGTATCGTCTTTTGTTTCCGTTGTATATATTAGCGTAGAGTTCACATCCAAGGTTATTAATCAAAAAGCCTTTGCCCGGGCCCATAAGAGGCAAAGATTGATTCATATTTCTTTCCCAAACACTTAAACATAAATCAACAATAGATCTCAAAACACTAGAGTACTTTATGATACTGATTTTAAACTGAATGTATCATTATTGTTATTAATCATGAAAGCTAGACGGAAAATAAAGGAAGCTAGAATGATCTCCTAAATAAGTAAGTTTCAGTACAGGAATATCAAACAGCAGCATGCACATAAATAACTAGGAACATTAACCAGGATTTATATAAAAATGATGTTTAATATAAACAAGACGTCTGAAGTGGATGAAAAATATAACAAATGTAAATACTTGATCATTCAACAAAAAGAAAATAAATAATAATCCTTAACATCACAAAACTATATCATACCTCACACTACATTCATACCACGGTCCAAGCCAGGGTAGTCTTTCCCCGGTCCTCAGGACCAAAACTTAAACCCCGCCACTCGCGGCTCCAGACGACGTTGTCTCAACTCAAAGTTCCGATCGAATGATAATGTTCTTGATGTGCATTGCGTATTTGAGCGTTCCGAGGTAAAAGGGGAGATGCGCAGCACAAACAGCGCAACAGGAGAGGCAAAAAGGAGAGTAGGGGTAGATGCATAGAGAAAGGATATTGGTATAGTTCACGAATCTTTCTGTTCAGGGAGGATAACGGCACTGCAGTAGCGAACCGAAAAGCGCACTTTCGGTTCAATGTATCCTATAATAGGCATTGGCTTAATTTATATAATACCAGCTAATTGCCTGGTTGACGTTTACCAAGTATTTAACAAACTTCATGGAGCGATAGGCCTACAAGGCCGTCGACCTACCAGCCGGCTGCTAGCCTCATATCCATATGTGTTCATAACAGAGATAGACGCGCATACAGCCAGTGTAGGGGTGACATGTGATCAAGATGTCGGATTCCCCAGCCATTATAGTTTCTTTTCGCAACCGGAGCCGCTACTTATTGTAGCTACTAAATTACTCAAGATGATGGGTTGTCTCCGATCCCATAGGGCCGAAATTCCGTGAGAAAATGGACCTTATGGACCATACCATAATGTAGATGATGATGATGATGAACAATAAAAACCTATTGTTGTACATGAGTAAATAGGACAATTTTTTATGTTCTTTTGTTTTGTTGAAAATTACTTTTAATTCTACATAAAACCAAATGTAAGATGTACATTTCAAATGTGAGGTTTTTGGGGTGGGGGAAATATTCTAAGACAAAAAAAAATTCTCGGCAAATGATATTAATTATTGATAACGTTATCTGATATAATACAAAGTCTAATAGTATCAATCAAGGAACCATCTTAGAAGCTGCACAACAGAATATTGCAATAAAGAAGATTCTGGAATAGACCTATAAGAAAGAGAAGAAGAAGAGGAGAAAGAAATAATACAAATAAATATTAAACAGTCAATTCAAGACACGATGGGAATTGAAGACGCTGAGGAAAAAGAGAAGTCTTGGTAAGGGTTAAGGGAGAGATATACCTCTGTGGTGGGTGGGGAGAGCTGAGAGAGAGAAAATCATGAAAACTTGATAAACCTGGAGATGGGGAGGTAGTGCTATAAGCGGGGATTAAACTGCTGAATAAGTAACGAGAAAGGGAGAGAAGATTGGACCAAATGTTCTGTACATGGCTCAAAGTGAAGTCTATAGGTAAAACATAGTCAAGCGGAAACACACTTCTTATTATTCCAGCAGTAAACATGAGCGAGAAAACACGTCAACAGTCTCAGTTCAGACGATTTCTGATTATTCAATAACTAACTCACTAGCACTATCGAACCCGCAGGTTCATGGCTGTGCGGGCATACGCTCTCCATATAACCCTATCTTCAGTTAATATTTTCCAAATTTCCCTGTATAATCTACATTCCTCAAACCATAGTTAATGTTATTCTCCCACCTCATTCTTGGTCTACCAACTGGGTGTTTTCCCTCTGGTTTTCCTACAAGAAGCTTCCATGCACCTCTTCCATCCCCCATTCGTGCCATACATCCTGCCCATCGCAGTCTACGATAATTAACTGTTCTTATTATATCTGGCTTCCTATGAAGACCGCGTAGTTCACCGATATGTAGTCTCCTCCATTCACCTCTCTGTTCATATATCTTTAGTCCAAAAATTTTCCTAAGAACTTTATTCTCGAATACTCGTAATCTCATTTCCTCCCTTAAAATAAGAGTCCATGTTTCGCATCCATATAATATAACTGGTAGAATAATAGTTTTATATATTTTCAGTTTCACGTTTTTTGAAAGGAGTTGGGACGTCCACAGTCCCTGCAATGCATAATAGCACGCATTTCCAGAATTGAGCATATGTTTAATTTATTTGTGCATCTCATTCCTATTTGTGATTATTGTTCCTAGATATTTGAATTCAGCCACTTCCTCAGAATTTCCCTCATTTGTCATTAGCTGTCCATTCCCATTGTATATTTTATTTCTATGTGTGACCACATATTCAGTTTTATTGATATTTACTTCCAGTCCCAATTTCTATAGATAATATAATTATAAGGTGAATCTGAATTTAAATGAAATCCGACACGTCATAAGATAAATGTAACATATCTAAATACACACCACAGATTTGAACATGACTTCTAATTTAGTGCAAATAAATATTTTTTGGCCTTGCCTCTAAAGAGAGATGAACAGACTGATGAATGGAGAAGACTACATAACAGTGAACTACATGATATTTATAGGAAGCCTGATATAATAAGGAGTAAGAACAGTTAAGTCTCGTAGACTGCGATGGGCAGAACAAATTGCACGAATGGGGAATGAAAGACTTGCATGGAAGCTTCTTGTAGGAAAACCAGAGGGAAAACGCCCAGTTGGTAGACCAAAAATGAGGTGAGAGCATTACATTAACCATGATTTGAGGGAAGTAGATTATGCAGGAAATTATTAGAAAACATTAACTCGGGATGGGGATGTATGGAGAGCTTATGTCCGCCCGACTACGAACCTACGATTTCGAAAGTACCAGTTAGTTAGTTAATTAGTTGGTTAGTTAACCTCTGGTCTCGCGGGTCCTGGTTTTAAACCCGGCCGGAGTCGATAATTTTTTTAGGATGGATAAATCCAAGGAGCAAGTCCTCCAGGAGGGACTTTAAGCCGTGACTCCCGAGTCTGAAGATTTTTCAGGCTCTAAAAGATCCTTAAGCTTGAATGAAGAGACCTCTAAGCAAAATTTATCGACTTCATCATCCTAGTAATACCTCAGTTGCCAGCTAGATGTCTCATTGGATCGGAATGTTGACCGCATACCATTCATGACATCTATGGGCAAAAAAAGTGTAACTAAATTAACTTGGTCTAATAACTCCTAACAAAGGAGAGGCTAAGGCTCAACATTGGGCAATTACGCCATTGTAAATGTAGAGAGAAGTAATTATAACAATAATTTCATACAATAGCAGATGTAGCAGTTATCTTAGCTGCTAATTTTAACGTCAAGATCTCTTTGACTTCTGTATGTTACGTATTACGCGTCCGCTTGAGTTTCGAAGATTGTGAGTTCGATCCTGGCCAAGGATTATAATAGTATATTACGATGCAAGGTTGTGAAGTGGTAATTACAGAATTGAGGAAAATGTTTAAAACCTAGCGACAGCGAGGTTTTTAATTTCCGAGATTCTGTAAAACACTTCACAAACGTGCGTTGTACATTATTTTTTGCGCGATGGTGTTTACAAAATAATAAATAGTAGTAAAATAATAACATCTTTGTTGGAAATATGTACGTTCATTATAAACAATTGACTAACGTTAACAGTGTGGGCAATGTTTATTAGTTGAAAGTACAGGAGGCCGTGAGACCATTATTATTGATAAAATGGCCGCAAGTACGTATTTATTGTGTTACATTGTTTCAAATGAAGTTTATTTCATTTAAAATGCAGTGATTTGTTTCGTATAATGTATATTAACACTACATTTTGGATATTTTTTGTATATACAATGTACGTAATATATATAGAGGGCAGTGGTTTTATTTCCCGCACGTGGGTGTAAATGTAATATTACAGTATAGTTATTTAGGTTGGCAATCCCGAAATGTAGGGAGTTGAACTTTCAATCATGGTCGCCATTGCTGTAAGTACAACAAAACGCACTATCGCGCAAAAACATATTTTTATTTGCAGAGAACACAGCATCCAACGAAGAGAATAATACTAGCTGCCTATATCGTGCAACAAAGACATGAAATGATGTTTAAGCATTTTTGGATATGAAACGATTTTCTTAGAAAGGAATCTAGGTGAAGGAAAGCACTTTTACATATGAAAAACACAACATTTCCAGGTGAAGGATTTTGCAAAGCAAAACTAATCTATTAGAGAAAAAAGCTACATTAAATGTATTTTAATATGAACTCATCAACTGAGTTTCGGTCATTTATTTCTCGGGAATGTTCTAATGCTCTTTTTTTGGACATTTAAAATCTCTCATTGAGTATGGAATTTGAATTAGCTAATTTCGAATTTATTGACAACTTTAAAAGGCATAGTCTAATTAATATGTAACTAACTCACTGGCTCTATCGAACCTAGGTTCATGGCCATGCGGACATAAGCACTCCATACATCCCTATTCTAAGCTTATGTTTTCCAATCATCACATGTATAATTTACTTCCCTCAAATCATGTATAATGTTATTCTCCCACGTCTAATTAATATATGGTATATATAATTACCACATATATTATTATTAATATATATATATCTTGAATCGTAAAAAAATATATATAACTAAGCAAAACACTTCACATTTACAATTTCTATGACGATTTTTTATATATATTTTTTTTTTTGCTTAAAATATAAATAGAATTTCGCTGACCATTATGTGTTATTTGTTGTGTTGGAACAAATGTAAACAACCATTACATTCAGCGAATATAAAGGCATATATCCATTATGCATATTGCTATATTAAATTCGCCAGTTTATAAAATAAAATATTTCCATTTGTTAAATGTGAACAGTGGATAAGTGCATGTAATTTAATTTTATGGAAATTACTAAACTTGCAAAAACAAGTATATATAAACCTAGTAATCTACTAGTAAATTGCTTATGAAAAAAAACTGTCATTATGTTATGTGGAAAAACTATTTATACACTTAATAAAGAGTACAGTGAGAATGTAATTTATTTTTCGTACATATTGCAACCCCAAATTACACTGAGCAATCAGTTATATTTATGTGAATGAGTAACCATTTGGAAATCTTTAAGATTGTTTCCAAGAAATAAGTGACTGTAAACTATGAACTCTAACAACCAGAGTTAGAAAATGAACTGGCTCAATTCCAACTTTCTTTGTGCTTCAGATTTCAGTAAATTATTGCAAAGAAATTTAGATTGAAAGAACAATTTCATTTTTTGCAACGCTTTCAATGTCATATGAAATCCATATTGTTGCTGATAGTATTTCTTACTGACTTACCAAGACAGATAAAGTTTGTACTTTAACATAAATTCTGAGATTGTAACATTTACCCTTACTTTTTATTTCTAATTAAAAATTCATTATTATTTATTAAAATCATATTTTAGAATTCTAACTATTTAGGTGAAAGTGGGGTAATTAGAGAATACTGTTACTGAAATAAGACCTAATCTTATATATAAAAATTAATGTTTGTTTGTTTGTATATTTGTTTGTTCGTACTTTATGCGCGGCTATACCGTTGATCCGATTGTGATGGTGTTTTTTGAAAAATGTTCAGGAGATTCCCGGGATGAACATAGGCTATAAGAGAGTTGTGATACTCAACTTCTACACCCTTAAAAATCGCCCTTTGTAGTGGAAAACGTGAAAAAGTAGCTCTTTGGATGCTTAAATGGCTTACGCTGCCTAAACCATAACAAGTAAACGAAATTAATGTACACAGAATTGAATATCCCAAAAAGCTCTACAAAAAGTCCGCGACAGCATATGTTTATCTCTTACGGATAACTCACAAAACCCATTTTTGTCTTTCATTGATACCAAGAGTCCCTTATCTCGTACGGATAACTCACAATAACCATTTTTGTCTCTCATTGATACCGAAAGTCTCGCGCCGTAGCCGAGTGGTTAAGGCAAGAAGTCTTGGAGCAGAACTACGGGACTTACGCTGGGTCGAGTCTCTACGGGGGAAGGAATTTTTCTCATGGAATGTCGGCCAGTATGGGTCAGAAATGAAATCTAGCTGGGGGAAAAAAAACTGTTTTGACTCACTCTCATCAATTTATCTTTTTTTTTACTCTAATATAATTGTTATATGACGGTTCTTAACTTATCAGCAAAGGAGGGTACAATTCTAATGTTCATGACTATGTGACGTCATCATTCACACTTCTTGAGCCACAACAGAAGGCTGTAAGAGGTTTTCTTGCGAACTTATTTAATAATATCTAATTGTCCTAATTTGTGAATTTTATGGTAAAAAAGTTACATATTTTTATCGTCCGCCCATGACATGAGAATTGAACGTTCGGGCAGGACAAAGTTTGCCGGGTACGCTAATATTTTATAAACTATGGCTATTGTTTGGGAATATTGCTGTTTTAAATATGTATGAAAGTTTATGTTTATTAGGGATTAAAAACATATTTTAAAACGATGTAATTATGTTATGCTAAACTGTAAGGTTTGTTCCAGTAACCCCATATTGTAATTTCCTTTGTTTTCCATTGTAAAAACAATTGATATCCCTTTCTTTCACGATGAATGTGTGTTTCAAGAAATGTAGGTAGGTGAGTTAATACGAATATATCCAAAATTGTTAGACTACAAACAGTACACTAAACGATAAAATAATGTATACTCGTTTTCACATGTAGGAAACTATATTTAAAATAATAGAAATAAATAAATCAGGAATTAAGTACTAAGTGTCATAAATAAATATGTGACATTGCACATGTAAGATAGTTTTGTGCCCTATTACTAAGACACCTGCTTTTAGAATTTAGCGAATTGTACAAAAAGTTTTAGATTTTTATACAACATTTCCATGATAGACAGGGCGTCATAAAATACTTCAATTTAAGCCCCGAAAAAAGTGCAGTCTGTACAACGATTACGGGACTAGTAATAAAGTGGCGAAAACGGCTCTTTTTCGTAATTTTTAATTTTTTTGGCAAAAAGTTGTGAACCAATTTTATCTATTTATATCTCTTATTATCACCTTTTTTTGAGCGCTATATCGTGCTATTTTTTAGTTTTGTTTTAATTAAGTTTTCTACTTAGCTGAAAAGTGAATATATATATATTAAATTTTTGACATTGAGCAATGCATGCTTAATATGACATGATGGTAAAATAAATGCCTGAACGAGATTTGAACCCGGACCTCTGGGTTTATATATATATATATATATATATATATATATATATATATATATACAAAAGATAAGTGTTTGAATTGGATTTGTCTGGTGGTGTAATGGATATCACGCTGGCATACCAACCCAGAGGTCCGGGTTCAAATCCCGTTCAGGCATCTATTTTTGTTATCATGTTACACACACGTTTTGGTACTTTTATGAATTTTTTACTCCTTCTTGCCCCGCACCGATTTTTTTTTCCAAAACATGCGCATTGAATTCCTACAATTGTTATGCTAATTATAGCGTTGAAAAATTAGCCATGAAATTTAAAAAATAAATACAATAACTACCCTGGTCTATAAATGCACTTAATTCCGACATTTGAAAAGTGACAAAAATTGCAATATAAAGTAAATACAGATATGCCCTTTTTTAAGTATAAATTAAATATAATAATAACCTCAGATGATGATCTGGTAATATCTGAAAAGGAGAAATTTTTCTTTGTATACACGTAAGTCTATTGAAAAAACACAGTGAACGCTGAGTGAGAGTGGCTTAGACAGGAATAGGGAGGGAGTAGCCAATCTTACACTGGCTATCCTTTGAACACAATTCGAAGCTTCCAGTGTTACTCTACCTTATTTTTAAAATATGGTGAATCCTTTCCCTTTTTGAGATCCTGAAAATAATACTTGGTCTAATGTGTGCGATAAGTGCGTTATGGTGGATTAAAATCTTGAATTTTTAATGCCTTATAAATAAGATGTATAATAATAATAATAATAATAATAATAATAATAATAATAACCCCTCTACTCATGAACGGCCTGATTCCAAGTCAAGGAATTAGATAACATGATGCCCATATTATTGGTAACATATATTCAAGGATGCTGGATGACTAATAACAGTCGCATAATCACGGGGCAGATGATGTTAAATGATGTTAATGAAATAATGATTATGTGTATAGAGAAATGTGAGAATTAAGTTTATCATTATCACCTGTCATGAATTTGACCTTTATAGACCTATTTCTGAATATAGCAGTTTTTTAAGAGGTCTTCCTGGTTGACTTTTTCTTTGGGTTTATATTGCTCATATTTGGGAATCTTGAATTATTCATTTTTTAAAATATTCCAACCGGATCAATTTACATCTGCTGAGTTTTTCTTCTACTGATTCTACTTCTAATTGTTCTAAAATGTCTTCATTATGTTTTCGATCTAAAAGAGTGTATCCTGCTGACCTGAAACATTTCATTTCCATTGCTTTGATTCTGCTCCTGTCTCTTTTTTCTTAATGTCTAATTCTCACTTCAGTATAAAAGGAAGGATAGTGCCAAAGTATATTTTATTCTTGTGGATTTATGTAATAATTTCGCTTTTAATATATTATTTATTATTCCCAAGATTTGTGTAAATTTGATGATTTTTTTTTTGTTCACATATTTTTCATTTGGTAAGATATTTCATAACCTAAATAGTTGAAATTTTGTACTTGTTCTAAGTTTATGGAAGAAGAAAACGGAATAAACCCGAGAAAATCTTGGCCTTGGCTCGGATTTGTCCACCACTTACCCCACAAGGAGTGAACGAGAAACAGCTAATGACGTTAAAAATTGTTTGAAAATAATATAAATTTGAAAGTTAAAAATAAAGTGAAAAATAAAAATAAGAGTGATATCAATTGTACTGCGTGGAGTGTATATGGGAGAGATGTCGCCTGAAGTAAAGCGGACCAGAGAGATTACTGTATGTTGAGGACAAGACCCATCTTGTTGCTACCAACACTAAAAATCGTCAAGCTGGGATTCAGGGACTTCGTGTAAAAACACAGTTCGTAAAATTTACAAGAAAATGGATGTGTTCTGTGTGCCTGGTTGTTCATATCATCCAAAACTATATATTTTAACAAGATGTGAATTCCAAGAGTGTTATTCTAACTCTTATGTATAGCAATTCCTCATACTTAATTATATTTAATTTCTTTACAAGATTTATTAATTTGGAAGTTGTGTTACATATTTCGTTGTTTATATCTGCGAAGTTAGGATCTGTAAACAGTTTTTATTACGTCATAAAAATGACGATACCAACTGGTAAATAAGGTAGATTTTCAGGACAGCGCGAGTACATATATCTGCAATCAGAATACTGAAATTAAAAACGATTTCATGACTTAGAAGTTGTGCTATATTCTGCACGTAAATTAAGGGTTCTTCATTTATAACCTAACGGGAACGGCGTTTTGCCTGTGCGCGGTTGGGTGTGCCACAACAAGAGAGGCGAAACCCCGTGTGCCTGTAAGGTTATAAATGAAGTACTCTGTAGTTTTCCCGTGCCCTTGAAAATACAAGGATCTGCAGTGAGTAAATGTATAAAAATTCACTAATTTTTTTCCAGAAATTTCAGTTCTAAAATATTTTCCGAATAGAAATTTAATCCCCTATTAAAACACCTACAATTAGCAACAACTTTATTCGTGTCTTCTGTGAAATCCTAAGTCCTGAAGACAAAATAAGATGATTTTAAAATTCAAATCTAAAAGGTAATCTGAAAATACAAATTATGTTAATGAATGTGAAGATTAATTAAATACAATTAAAATGAGATTTATCGTCGGCCGTCGGTGAACTAATGGTTTGTTCTTTGCCTCCGGCCTCGAGAGTAGCGGATTCAAAACCAGCCTGAGCCTATGGATTTTTAGGAAGGAAAAATCCAAGAAGCAAGTTATCCAGGTGGGAGTTTAAGCCGTGGGTCCCGAGTCTGAAGATTTTCAGGCTCATAAAAGAAACATAAGCCTGAATAAAAATACCTCTTGTACAAAATTTACCGATCTTCTTCTTTCTAGTTGTTAAGTATATAATTTTTTACCTGGTAAGTCAGTCGTCCTCAACTATCTAATATGGAGGCCTTTCGAAAACAATGTTTCATCTTCTGCGTTTTAACTGGAACGTTAAAACGCAGAAGATGAAACACTGTTTACGAAAGGCCTCCATATTAGATAGTTGAGGACGACTGACTTACCAGGTAAAAAAATATATAATTAACATCTTATTACATAACCTGAACGGTGCTTTAATATGAATTTCAAAAGTGTTGATTCTTTCTAGTTGCCTACTAGATGTCTCATTGGGTCGATATGTTGACCACATACAATTCATAGCATCTGTGGGAAATAAGCGTAACTAAATTAACTTGGTCTAGTAAATCCTAACAAAGGAGAGACTAATGCCCAACAATGAGCTGTTACGCCGTACTAGCTAGAATGAGGTTTATTGCTATCAGCACATTACTTTAACTATTTCTCAATTTAATACTAATGTTTATTATAATTTTACTTTCTCTCTCTCTCTCTCTCATTCTCTCTCTCTCTCTTTCTCTCTCTTTTTTTCCTCTCTCTCTCTCTCTCTCTCTCTCTCTCTCTCTCTCTCTCTCTCTCTCTCTCTCTCTCTCTTTTCCCTTAGTTTAATTTCATCTTTTGTAAATACTTTTACGTGACCGAGCTATTCCCGGCCTAACAGGAGGATAAATTACCTATAAATATTTTTATCGCTAAGTAAAATATATACATTTCTGAGACTCAAGAACATGGACTGATCAGCTCAATATCGGTGCTACTTCGAGAACCTTTAAAAGAAGACACACAATTCATTCATACGTTCATATTGAACTAGACAAAACAAAAGTGGATGGTTATATTGACCAGGTGGTATTCGGGGATTAGTTGAGCCTTAACGTTTCCTAACGTTAGAAATTAGTATTATAGGCGAGAAAACAAACGGACAAAAGAGTTACTAATGAAAATACTTCCATAGGGAATTTAACCAGCACGCATTCTGGAGCTCTGAGATAAGGTCTTAGATCGGTATGGGATTAGTATTAAATACTATAGCCTACTATAATATATTTTTCCCTTAGTCATTTATGCAAAAAATAATTTATGCCATCCAAAGAAGAATACATGGATTTAATGAAATTAGTATAGAATGTATTTACAATTGTCAAAAAGATTAATAATATATTAGCAGCAAAATACAAACAGATGATACTTCGAATAGTTGATAACTGGAAGCTATGAAAAAACGGAAAGTTACACAAAATCTAGCATAAGAAAACCGTTTTGTTGTAAAGCATACACCCTAACAAACTTTTCTCACCTAAAACGTGTAGACCTACTCTACTTTTAGATAATAAAAATATCGCAAAAAGTTCATGAACTATGGGAATAAATATGCAGGTAATGTTTTTACTACAGATAGTAGGAATATACTTTGAAATACGTATGGAAGAAGGTGATAACTACAACTTTGGCTTGTGATTATCTCCGATTAATTCTGTTGAAGAAATATGATGATTGCTCTACAAATAGCCATTTATTTTTAGACAATACGTTGCATACATAACTTTAGAACAATTTACATGTTTAAACGTTTCCCTGAGAACCAAATATGCTGTATTACATAGTCATGCGTGCAGAGACTAACTCATTTGCATGCATGTAGGTCGGCTAAAGTATCCCTTCGCATAATATATGGCTTTGCTGTTTAATCGATAATTCTCCTAGTGATACTGCTCTAAATGGTAATTTATAAAAATAGATAAGACTATTTAACTCATGCCCCAAATGGGAGCCAATGACCAATCACATTTCAATGATCTTTGATGTACAACCAATCACAGTCGTGTTTCGCCTCGAATTTATCAACTAAAGTTTATCATATTAAAGAGAGCTCCTCATTTTTAACACTCTGAATAGGTCATAGCATTATTTTGCAGTGACTGACTCTATAAGAAATACGGCTACCAGATTATTTATATAGTGGATCAATGTCAACAGATAGAGCATGCGGGAGATAATATAAAAACATTTGTAGCAATTTATTATACCACAAAAAACCCACTGTTTGCACTTTTTTAAACGAATTATTTTCCAGGAAATGACGTTGCAGAAAAATATAATTGACATATTTACATCATAGAACATCAAAAATAAAATTAGAAAAGAAACCAAGATAAAAATGTATAATGTTATGGCGGTTCCCACAATATTGTATGGATGTGAAACTTGGGCTCCAATGAAAAAACAGAAGGATAGAATACAGACGGCGGAGATGAGGTTCCTAAGACAAGTAAAAGGATGTTCAAGACTTGATAGAATAAGAAATGAGGATATAAGAGAAGAATTGAAAGTACAGCCTTTATTGGATAAGGTCACGAATTACAGACAGAAATGGATTGATCATATGGATGGAATGAGTAAGGAGAGATATCCATTGTTAATAAGAAATTATCAAGCACGAGGAAGACGTGATGTTGGAAGGCCTAGAAGACGTTGGGCTGATTCATTATGAAGTCGGAACGGGCAATTGCCTAATCCCTGGAGTGATGATGATGAGAACATCAAAAATTAATTAATACCTATAAGTAGTAGTGGTAGTAGTATTATTTAAATGTACTGAAGCTCTTGATTTGTCGTCATTCACTTGTTAATACCTATAATGTTGGTTATAAATTTCTCCACTAGGGTACATTCTTACAGTATTGCGATCCTTTGGCAATAAGTAACATGATCTGGTTGCAGTGATGAACAAAAGAAGCAAATGAAGCGTACTAAACATTTATCATTTGTTTTCAAACAACGCAGTTTACATTAAATATTTTTAAATAACTATAGTTAATTAATGATTTGTGAGTAAACAGCTTAATTTTATTCGTTAAATAGTCCAAACAAATGCCACTCTTGATTTCCAAATTCTCTAGATAAATCCACTCGTCACTTCGTGATTCGTGAATTTATCGATAATTTGGAAATCACTCGTGGCATTACTTATGACTATTTAACTCATGCCCCAAATGGGAGTCAATGACCAACCACATTTCAATGATTTTTTATTTACAACCAATCACAGTCGTGTTTTGCCTAAAATTTACCAACTAAAGTTTATCATAGTAAAGAAAGCACCTCCTTTTTAACATTCTGAATAGGTCGTAGCATTATTTTGCAGTCACTGACCCCCTAAGAAATACGGCTACCAGATTGTATATAGTGCATGAATGTCAGCAGAAAGCGCATGTGATAGATAATATAAACATTTGTAGCAATTGATTATACCACAAAAAAAGAAAACACTGTTTGAACTTTCTTAAACAAATTATTTTCCAGGAAATGACGTTGCAGAAAAATATAATTGACATATTTACATCATATGACATCAAATTAATTAATTCCTATAACGTTGGTTATAAATTTCTCCACTAGGGTGCATTCTTACAATATTGCGATCCTTTGGAAAAAAATAATATTATTATCTGGCTGCAGTGGTGAACAAAGGAAGGAAATGAAGCGTACCAATCGTTTCTCATTTGTTTTGAAACATCGCCGTTTACATTAAATATACAAATATCTTAAATAATTATAATTAAATAATGATTTGTGAGTAAACAGCTTAATTTTATTCGTTAAATAGTCCTAACAAATGCCACTCTTGATTTCCAAATTCTCTAGAAAAATTCACTCCTCACTTCGTGAGTCGTGAGTTTATCGATAATTTGGAAATCACTCGTGGCATTACTTATGATAAATCTCAAGTTAAAACATATATAATATATATATATATATATATATATGGTACAAAAACATCCAAAATTCAAATTATATAAAACTCTCGCCCTCCCGATTTCCTGTATGAAAGTGAAATCTGGGTTCTAAAAACAGAAAGACATCACCAGATTAAGAGCTGCAGAAATGAGATCCATGAACCAAACTGCTGGATATGCTCTACTTGACCATCAGAAGAATGAATATACTTTAAAGGAACTCCACATGTAATCTTTAGAAGAAAATATATCCCCCTACAGAGAACATGGCTGCAACATGTATCACGAATGTCACTAACTAGGATCCTTAATGCAGTTCTACAGTATCGTTCACGAAGACGACGACGACGATCTGGATGTCCACAAAAAACGACTTTTAGACCGTCTAATTGAGTTATATATGGTAAGGTAGGTAGTATAAAGAAACTCCATGAAGCGCCACGGCAGGATAATGCCAACTTCGCGACTTGACGCTCCATATGGGGGTCATGGTGGGAGCCAAGGAGGTTTCATTTTCCTTTTCTCTCATTTCCCACTATCAAAACTTAATTCCAGCACTTCTCCGTACTTATTTTAAATATTTAATTCAATTTAAATTAACTTGCCCCTGAGATGGTGTGACAGTCCCGGTCAGACTGCATCCTTTACAAGAGAATCATATCTCATTCTTACATGGGCAGACATGAATAGAATATTTACCTTTTTACACGCTTTATATTAGCTTGGCCTGTATCTATCTATGTAACGGAATCTTTCAACACGATTTTCACCCACTTAAAAACATTGGATCGACTTGAAACTTTGTATACTTGTAAATGACCAATGACAATACAATAATTTCATAAATGTTTTCTAAGATCCTGGCTGGGATCATCAGGACATCAAAAAAAAAAAAAAAAAGACCAGTATAATAGGTTGCGGACGTGCCGACTTTTTAGTCTATGGTTGTGGTAGCTCAGTTCGTAGAGTAGTGGACTGTAGTGGTATATAATTTTAGTAATACATAGGTCGCTGGTTCACATCCGGCCCGGAGGATTTTTTTAGAAGAGTATTACTTTTAGCTCATACTACAATAGTATCGAGAATTTAAAGATATTTACATTTTTAGATAACCAAACTAAAAAATAAAAAAAATAATAGTTTAAAAAACTGAAACAACACGCTTTAGTAGAAAACCGAACTAAAAAACGAAAAAATAATTTTAATTTCCAAAACGCTTGGGATACAATTAAAGTGGTCAACAAAAATATAATCATCTCCAACACATCTAGAATAAAACTAGAGTTATCTACAAAAAAAAACATATCATCAAAAGCGTGGGGTGCTCTTTATGGTTTTTACGTTTTCTTCTTAGATACTTTGCTCTTACCAATATCTCTTTTGATGGTAAAATTATTTTTTTTGTAGATAACTCTAGTTTTATTGTAGATGTGTTGGAGATGATTTTTTTTTGTTGACCACTTTAATTTTATCCCAAGCGTGTTGGAAATTAAAATTATTATTCATTTTTTAGTTCGGTTTTCTAATAAAGCGTGTTGTTTTAGTTTTTTAAAACTATTATTTATTACTTCTATTATAATCATATTTCCTCTTAAAACGTGTATAATTCTAAATATACACTACACATACTTCAAGCAACATATCTAGATTCAAACTTAAAAAATCCAAAGAATAAATCACGAGATCCAGAATAGGGAGTGAAATGACAAGTTAAAATAATCTGTGATTAAAAGTAGCCGAGGAGAGAGATATTACAAGAGAGGTAGGGATTTACCTTCCTGTCCTCTCTGCTTTAATCTGAGAGGTTATCTAGATGGTGATTAAACATTTTTATGTCCGTGTTAGCGGCGGTTTCCTGGAAAGGATTAGAGGCGGTCACCGAAGTACAAATGCAAATTACCCACACCCAAGTATTTAAATTACAGTAACAACTGTCCATTTACCTATAATACAATGTGCAAGATGGAAATAACAAGTAAAACATTTTATATGAATACCTTGAGGTAGAATATGATATAAATATTTTATGGACTTGATGAAAATATTTATAAACAATAAACTGAAGATTAACTGGTTAATTTTTAACCGAAAATAATATTAAACTTCATTAAGTTAAATCAAGAAGTAGAGAAAATATATAAAACAGTTATTCTCCCAGTTATATTATATGGATGCGAAACATGGACCGTTTGGCCCTTAAAGTTTTCCTGACATTTGTCTTACAGATGAGGAAAAACCCCGACAAAAACTCACCCAGAAAAACTGCCCCGACCGGGGATCTAACCCGGGCCCGCTGCGTGATAATGCAGCACGCTACCTCGAGACCATAGCGGTGGACTTTTACTTCATAATGTCACAAAATTATAACCCTTACATACCGTAAGGTAAAAATGGGTTTTCATATATTGGATATGAAAAAAATATTTCTTCGGACAAATAATTGATGTATAAAAATATTGCGTTAAAAAACCGTATTTGTTTCAATGGTTTATAAGATAATGTCGTATATAGTTATAATAAGACATGTTTCATCCGGAACGTGAATAATGCGGAAATCTGTCCAATGTGAACAAATTTGTTGGTCCCGGCGAAATAATAGTAATTTACGTGTATTTATTTTGCATAAAACGGAATCTGTTCAACGCGGAAACGGAAGTATATTTCTACCCAATTCATGAAAAAGTTCACAAAGCGGAAAGAGAGAGAATAAATTAGTTTCCATTTCATTCAATTTCCGTTATGCCAAAAAAAAAACAATGAGGAATGGTTCCTGCCGCCGCGCCGGGTGAAGTATAGATTCTACCTGTATCTGAAATTTTATTTCGGCCTCACTGCACACCCGTTATGCGAAATACGGATACTTGTCTTTCAAATAACCATTGCATTGTAAAATCTTAAATTAATTTAAGTTCTGAGACCGATCTTTCACAGGTACCGTTCTGAATGTACAGAATAAAGATGGCTAAAAGGTATTATCAATGTCATCAAACGAAAAATGAAAGTGATTGAAGATAAATCTCCAAATTTCCGGACCGATGCTCCAAAGTCAATCTCTAGCTGTTGCTAAATCCCTAAGGAATAACGATTTCAAGGCATCTTCAGGTTGGCTGGACAGTTTTAAAAGACGACACAATGTAGTGTGGAATTAAATTTGCGGAGAATCAAAGGATGTGGACGAAAGTGTAGTTAGTGAGCGGAACCCGAAACTGCAAACTTTAATTTCAGGATATGCGCCTAAGAGACATTTTCAACGTTGACCATATAAGTTTTAGTTTTTTTATAATACGTAATTTTGTATAATGTGGAAAAAATAATTGGTCCCATGCGATTCCGCTTTGAGCAAGTTTTACTGTATTTGTATTCTAGTATCGTCATATGACTTAGCAGTTTTCCTTTCTATGGGTCTTACATCCCAAGTCGGGCCCTGGCCTACCTTTTAAGAATTTCGTGACCAATGTTATTTAGTTACACTTTCTCTATAGATATCGTGAGTGATATGTGATCAACATGTCGCCTCAATGGACATATAGTAGGCAACTTAAGTATTATTTGGATGTAGGTAAGTCAGTTAAATGTTGTCCAGTGATTCTTTTTTCAGGCTTGAGGTTCTTTTGTGAGCCTGAAGATATTCAGGCTCGGGGAACATGGCTTAAAGTCCTTCCCGAAGGACTTGTTCCTTCGATTTTTCTATCCTAAAAATCCATCGACGACAGGGAAATTTGAACCCGCGACACTAGGGACTAGAGGAAAGAACATTACCACTAGACTACCGGTCAACGACTTAGTAGTGTAGCGATAAAAAAAATAAAAATAGTTTCCAGTATAAATGTTTTAAATGCATTACATAAAAATTTCACTAACTATGGACCTGGATTACCGATATGGCTTTACATAGAGCGACTATTTAGTTATAGTCCAAGTTCCGGCTGCAGGATTACTACGTTCATCGAGTGTATGAACAAAATCAATTTTTTTCATAAAATTGTGAATTACTGAATACGTTTTTGCCGAGTTGCCTATTAAAATTCGGCCGCCAGTATGTTTAATTAAAATATTATTCATTTACTTTTCGAAATAATTTGATTCACTTGTTATTAACATAAATTATAATACAGTTCACAGAAATCGATGTATACAGCTTGAAAAGTTTTGGTTGCCATTGCACACTTGACCGTAAACCTCCTCGCGACTACAGCAGGCTGTGACAATCAGTAATAAAATGGTGGTAAGTACGTATTTATTGTTTTATATTGTTTCAAATAAAGTTCAGTTCATTTCAAATGCTGTGATTTGTTTCATATAATGCAAATTAACACTACATTTTTGATATATTTTTCTATATACATTGTACATAGTATACATAAAGGGCAGTGGTTTTACTTCCCGCTGCGAGGGAAACAATATGAAACAATAAATACGTACTTGCCGCCGTTTTATTACTGATTGGTGTCACAGTCTGCTCTAGCCGCGAGGAGGTTTACGGCCAAGTGTGCAATGGCAACCAAAACATTTGAAGCTCTATACATCGATTTCTGCGAACTGGATTATAATTTATTTTAATAACAAATGAATCAAATTACTTCGAATAAATTATACATACTGGCGGCCGAATTTTAATAGGCAAATCGGTAAAAATGAATTCAGTCATTCACAATTTTATGAAAACATTTATTTTGTTCATACACTCGATGAACGTAGTAATCTTGCATCCGGATCTTGGACTACAGTATTATTTATCTAGATGTCCTGCACCATAGACGAGCGGTTTAAGATACAATGCATTGGTGCAGTGCTGCGGGACTTAGGCTGTACGAGCCCTCATGAGAAAATACATTTTCTCATTGGAATTTCGGCCAGTATGGGACCGGTGATCACCCTGCATTGTGAGGAATTTGGGCAGCAACAACAGAGTAGCGGTTCCAGATTGAGAAAACTAGCTACAACGGCTGTGAGACTCGACATGCTGACCACATGTCATCCCTACATTGGCTGGATGTTCGTCCATCTCCGAATTAACATTGAGCCTATGTTTAATTTCTTCCTCCAGTTCATTCTTGATTGTAATTATTGTTCAGATATTTTAATTCAGCCACTTCTTCAAATTTCCTCCCCCCATTGTCATTATCTGTCCATTTCAACGTGTGTCCATATATTTAGTTTTATTGGCATTTAGTTTCAATCCCAACTTCTGAGTGATACTAAAAAAAATGTGCACATTGGCCCTTAGAATCTCCTCGCTATCGCCATGATCAGCACAAACCAACAGCTTATAAACACCACTAAGTTGTAGGCCTCTTTCAACCTCTGAATATATGATGGCATGTTCTTGTACAAAATTGAATAGTAGAGGATATAGTGCATCTACTTAATTTAACCCATTGTGAATTTCTAAAATATTTGAAAATTGTTTGCCTACACGTACCCTACTCATTGTGCCATTTAGACATATTCGAATAAATCTAACTAGCTCTTTAGGAAATACACATTCTAGGAAGGATACTATATAACTTCTCCCTCATAATTGAGTCGTAGTCCTTTTTATGTTTACATATAGTTGATGCACAGTGGCATTATAATATATTTATTATTTTAAATCTGACATAATAAAAATTTGATCTACTGTAGACCTATTTATTCTAAATCCACATTGATGATCACCTATTACGTTGACAAAATAAGGAGTAAGGCAGGATACTAATATATTTGTAAGAATTTTAATAATATATTATTGTAAATAAAATGAGTGTGGGCCTAATAAAATAATATTTAAAATATTTAATTAAATGAGTGTTAATACTTTTAAAATTCATGATGAATAACCCTTGAAGTTATGAAGTAAATGTAAAAATTTTAAAATGAGTACCTGATAATCAGTCGTCTTCACTTAAATAAACTTCTCCTTAAAAACTTCGTCAAATAATTAAAATATATAAACCACTCATAATAATGTTCCATCTTTGGCATGTTTTAATAACACCGAGCAACAAATAAGAAACTTTTTTTTTTTGTCTCAGAAAGAAAAATAATGTGATTCTGATAGTATTTTTCTCCTGAATTCAAATATGATATCGGTTTTTCTCCATCACGCAAGATTTGCGAGAAACAGGAATTCTAATTTAGAACACTTTAATATTTTCTACATTCTTAAAACTATACAATATTCGAACATTCGGTCTCACCTAGAAAGTAAGAAATGACGATTTTCTGCTATATTTCGCCTGTGGGGTACCCCTCTTGATGGTCCAACAATAATCGGCCAGAATATTAGGATTCCATTTGCCTTGATATTTATTTTCATTTGAGTTAGCTCATTTGGTTTTTTTTACAATGGACAAATGGACGAAAAAGCGTTTATTAAAAAATAATTATTTAAATTCAGAAATTGAAATAAAAAAACTGTGGGTGATGGAGAAATTCCGAATAAGTTACATATTTGAAAACACGATAAAAAAACTGCATTAGATACAGCTATTGGTACTCATGAGACAAAAATCATGTTGACCAGTGTAATTTGACCAATTTTTTAAACACAAATTTATTTTAGTGAGAACAACTGGTGTATCAGACAACAATTTTAAGACTAGCATCTGAATCAGTGTGTCATTAATTTAAGAAATTCTACTTGGTGCTACCGGTGACAATATCAAAACCAAGGAGTGAGACCCTACGAACTAAATAACTAATTAGATAACTCCTTGGCATCTCGCGGACATAAGCTCTCCATACATCTTTATGCTGAGCTATTGTTTTTTAATCGTCTCTTGTATAATTCATCTGCCTCAAATCATGGTCAATATTATTCTCCCATCTCATTCTTGGCTTATTTAGTGGTTGTTTCCCTTTGGTGGAGTCAGTTTCTATACTGATAAGTTTTGCAGAGAGTTCTTAAACAATCTGAAGGTTATTTAATGTGTTATTTACATCTCTGATATGATTTGATAGGTTTTAATTTCCCGACCGAAGCAAGCATGACTTTGAATTTTCTTTATATCAAAAGTTCAATCTTGTTGACCGAAGTCAAATACGTAACATTTGGGTTCTAATGAAGATAGTGCTGGTCCAAAAACACAAACAGGATCGTGCTTTTTTTAATGAAGAGAAATAAAATTCTGTAAAACGAAAAGTGCATTCCAATCAAATATGAAATACTTAAGAGGAAAAAACTTGCTTTATGTGTGAACATAATTTTACAACACATAACGGGTTTAGCTAAAATATATATTGCTTCAAATTATATACCAGTATATATATATATATATATATATATCTACTGCTGTGGTCTCGAGGTAGCGTGCTTGCTGCCTTGTCACGCAGCGGGCCCGGGTTCGATCCCCTGTCGGGACAGGCTCCTGGGTAAGGTTTTTTCGGGCTTTTTCCTCACCTGTAAGACAAATGTCAGGAAGCTTAGGGCCCAACGGTCCCCGAAAATCATCCGGCCATCATCATCATTATCATCATCCTCCTCCTTCACCGGTGTGGAAAACAACGGGAAGCTATCACACCTATAATTCCTTAGTAAAGTTGCAAAGCATAGCATGAAAAATGCTAGTGAAAAATTGTAGTGAAAGACCTGCCTTCGGGCAGAATTACTATGGATGGATATATATATATATATATATATATATATATATATATACATATATATATGGTATATATATACATATAGTATGCTACAAAAAAAACACACACAGGATGGAACAGAACTCTGACAGGTGCACTTGGTGTGTTAGGAATGATGGGCTCTGATACATTACAAACATAAAATAAAAATAATTCAACTGATTGTCTCCTACTTCAGAGGAAGAATATACACAAGTCCGCATTTTCATTAATCTTTAAAGTTATTTTATTGAAGGCTGACTTTTATATAGACAGACTTCTCTAAGTCATCAAAACTGAATGAGGTAGCAAATACAAAAGTTGTGGAAAAGAATAAAAAGAAAACCAAAAGCTACAAACTATGTTCTTCTTTATATAACACACATCCGTTGAACCATAATTCTCCTTCAACACTAGTTTTATAGAGCTATATATTGCCTGTGTCCATAAAACTACAAGCAAACTGGGATGGATAGCTTTTACCGTCACAAGTCATGGTTATTTTTTACGTGTCCATTCGCCCTATTGTAGTGATTCCCTTCCCATGCTAACTTAATGATCGAACATTCCCAAGAAAGAGGAATCACACAAAAGGAAGATAACAAAAGCAGGATAAATGTAAAAGAATGGGGAGGGGTTGCAATACAAAACATAAAATTATAACTATAAAAATATATAGACACACACAAAAAGACTGTTATAAATGATTTATAGGATTTTTCATCCTCAGATTTAGTTATAACCGGTCTGAGACCAAGATTATAAAATATGTAATTTGTTTAACTCATGCCCCAAATTGGAGTCAAAGTCCAATCAGGTTTTAATGAATTTTGTTTTACAATCAATGGAAGTCGTGATTTCACTCATTCTTTATCGAATTCTCTTAACCACCTCCCGCTTTTGTGATAAAGGAAGCTCCTCCTCTTTAATAATCCGAACAGGTCAGAGCATTATTTGGCAGTGACCGACTCTCCAACAAATACATTGAATGTAGCAAATAATGGACAGATTCCTTCGAACTACACTTTTGATAATTGTGTGTTCAATACTGTGTTTTTAAATGTTATTTCACCAAGTTGTTTAATAAAAATATATTAATAACCTATAATGGTGGTTATAATATACATTTTGATGAGTTTAATTTCTTCTCCACTAGGGTTCATTATTACAGTATTGCGATCCTATTTTACAATAAATAATATGATCTAGTTGCAGTGGATAAACAAATGAAACACAAACACGCATTTCTGATTATTTTCAAACATAGCCGTTTACATTAAATATGTAAATATTTTAAAATAACTATTCTTAAATAATGATTTTTGAGTGACCATCTTAATGTTAGTCGTTAAATAGACCTAACAAATGCCACTCTTGATTTCCAAATCCTCTAGATCAACTCACTCGTCACTTCGCGATTCGTGAATTTATCGATGATTTGGAAATCACTCGTGGCATTAGTTATGAAAATAATTTATTTTCTAGAAATATATTTTTTTTCAAATGCCCCAGGTTTGTCTTTCGACATTCCTGGTTTCTCTCCTGGCATGGCGTACTTGTAACCCACTTATGAGGTTGGGACGCCTGGAAGACTGGGTTACGTTGCCCCGATGATGTGATGGGTGATGATGATGATAATGGTGCGCGAAGAGAGTCCCTAATCCTAAGATTAACCTAAGGTGAATACGAATGATGAAGATTGCGATGACCATATGATTTCGGGGACCGTTTGGGCCTTAAAGTTTTCCTGACATTTGTCTTACAGGTGAGGAAAAACCCCGATAAAAACCTCACCCAGAAAAACTGTCCCGACCGGGGAACTTTTCTAGAAATATTTGACTAGATAATTTTGATTCTCGACTAAAATATTACTTAACGGACAGTTTCATTCTAAAATTACAGCACGTGGATGATAATTTACAAATATTACATTTTCCCCTTTAAGGAGTAAATCGTTATATTCAATACAGATACATAAATAAATAAAATCCATTTTAAAACTTTAATAACAAATGTAGAGTTAAAATGGGCTCAGAACTAACACAAGAGTTGATAACTACGAAAGGGTTGTTACAATGGTGCACAATGTCACCAACATTATTTAAAATATATGTACACCCTTAGACAAAAAAAAATGAGTCCTCTCTTAATTCTATCAACCGATCGGGGAACTTCGTGAGCACTTGCAGAAGCCTTATTCACATTAACATGTTTTCAGTAATTGTACTGGTTGTTTGCTAGTTAACGCAGTGCACACTCAAGTAACATAAAAGAGAGAGCTTGCCTTTGTGTGTTTCTGTGGTCGAGAGATTTAACACACATCTGCATTCGTAACCTCACGGGTTCGATTCCCGTTCTACTTTTTTTTTTACTGAATGTTAGGATAGCATTTCGTCTGTAATATAGTTTCATATTTAATTTTATATTTGAGTTTTATGGTTTTAATGTACACACAAAACACATGAATGAAAACCTTCTAATAATTAAATGAAGAAAGAAAATATCTTCTAAAATGAAAACTTTAACAAAATTAATATCGGGTGTATGAACCCTCAGCATCTATCACCGCCCTCAATCTGCGGGACATTTGTGCAATCAAATTTCTACAGTCACGTGGACTTTCGGCTAGAGCATCCCAGACGTCCTGAATTTGTGCCCATAAGCCATCTTTCGTCTTTCGTGCACCTGCAGGACAATTAGAGTTCATTATAAACAAACTTGTTAGAGGCTGTTGCTTTTGCGCAGAACGTGTGCGCATCAGTCTATTAAAATCAATACATTTGCATCACCTAGAACAAACCCTGAATGTGGTAAAATAATTGTTACAATAACGACATTAACATTGATTATGATTAATGGTTGTGGCCTCTCCCCTCTACTTTTTAACATAGGCCTATATATGAATGTCATTGTAAAAGACTTTAGAGAAACAAAACACGGAAGTATCACTATCAATAGAAATTTAAAATTAGATATAATAATGTTTGCAGATGATCTTGTTTTACTAGCAACATCCGAAGATGATTTACAATGGTCAGTACATAGTTTAAATTTGATAGTCCAGAAATATTCAATGGAAATATCTACCAATAAAACTAAAATAATGGCCTTTTGTGGAAAATCCCCAATACCAAGCAAAATTTGTCTAAATAACAAAATTTTAGAGAGAGTTAATGAGTTTACTTATTTGGGATATAAACTCTCTTTTGTTGAAAATTTGGATTTATCAGAGAAAATTGTGAAATTCAACAAATCAATGGGAATCATTAATAGAGTTTAAAACCTTCATTAGTGCAAAAATCAACTCGTACTCGTCTTTATCAAATAATGGCTCGACCAGTCCTATGTTATGGGAGTGAAGCGTGGACTATAAGGACGAGAGATGAAAGCAGACTAACAGCTTGTGAGATGAGATTTATGCGCCGAACAGCTGGCTACACCAAGTGGGATCGAAAGAAAAATGTAGAAATCCTTCAAGAACTTAATGTGTCACCTATACTGGACTACATCTCCAGATATCAGCTAAACTGGAAGGAACATGTCTCAAGAATGGCTAGATCCAGTATCCTCAAGGCAATAATGAAATACTGTCCAAATGGGAAACGGTCACTTGGTCGACCTATGAAAAGATGGCATGAAAACCGCTTTCTCAGGCCGTAACAGTTCTTCTAGGACTAATACCTGGCAGGATGATGATGATGATATTGATTTAGTTCAATTGTCAAAATAAAATGTATTTAATTCATGAAACATTTTAATACAAATATCACGAAAAAAACTACATAATTGAGGACGCGAACCTGCGACCTTCATTAACAGAAACAGTGACTGCATGCTTTACCGCTGACCTAACAGGGCACGTAGGAGTATCTTCATTCAGTTCATGCCACATAACGCAGTAGCTCAGGGCCTGCACAATTATAACTAGTTTTCTAGTGTGAACCCAGCGCTGTGTCGAGTAGGACTTAACAAGAAATATGCGTTCAAGAGATGACTCTTTTTTTTTGTCTAAGGGTGTACATAGATATTGTATTGCAGGAGTGGTCAAAGAAATGTAAACCAATGGGATTAAAATTAAATAAGAACAAATACATACATAACTTATTGTTCGCATATTATCAAGTGGTAGTCGCTTCAGGATGTGAAGATGCAAACTATATGGGTAGTAAACTAGGGGAAGAATACTCAAGATGGAGTTTAACAATTAATTACAATAAAACAGAATATACGAGCACAGATCTTTCCGAGGAATTAGAAATAAATGGAACAAAGATTATAACAGTGGAATATTTTAAGTATTTGGAATCAATAATTCAAAAAGATGGATCATCAGAATTAGATATCGAAAAAATAATAATAGAGACAATGAAACTTATTAACATATTAAATTATATTTAATGGAGCAGGAATATAATCAAGAGGACTAAATTATTAATATGTAACACAATTGTGAAGAGTATTTTATTATATGGTGCGGAAACATGGACGTTGAAGCAAAAACACAGAATTAAATTATTAGTCACAGAAATGGACTTTTTAAGAAGATCGGCGAGAATATCAAAATTAGACAAAATAAAAAATAATACTAAGAGAAATCATGAATGTAGAAAAGGATATTGTACAAGAGATTGAAGAAATCCAACTAATATGGTACGGACATATAATGAGAAGAAGGGATACAGAAAGAAGTATTAAAATGGATACCGCCTGGAAAAGGGAAACGCGGTAGACCAGAAGCTGACACACAAGATCGGGAACTGTGGAAGAAAAAAAAAAAAAATATATATATATATATATATATTTCGACTGAGGATAGCTGTGTAAATAAAGGTAAAGTGATCCCACTACAGGCCTCAGGAGGCCCTTGGGGTAGTAGGAGGTTAAGGCTCCCACTTTTTCTTGACAATCGGCACTTGATGTCAGCCGGGTTGTCAGCCCTGCGTGACGGCCGCCTTTACCCCCAGAACAAGCGTCTGGTACTCATTTCAGTTAGAGGCTGAGTCGACCCCAGGGTCATAGTGCCGCCAGAAGATTTGGGTCAGTTTAAAAATCCTGACCCCACCGGGACTCGAACCCTCGACCTTCCGGTTTGTAGCGCAGTGCCTTAACCACTACGCTACGGCGTGCCCCATAGCTGTGTAAATAACAGAAACAATTCTGAATAAAAAATAAACCTATTTCTAATATTCACAATAATGCTCTTATAATGACTATTTAACTCATGCCCCAAATGGGAGTCAATGACCAATCACGTTTCAATGATTTCTGTATTACAACCAATCAGAGACGTGTTTCACGAAATAATTATCAACGTTAGGATTATCATATATTAAGCAAAGCTCCTCCTTTTTAATATTCTGAACAGGTCTGACCGTTATTTTGCAGTGACTGAGCCTATAACAAATACGGCTACCAGATTGTATATAATAGTGCTTACATGTCAACATTTGTAGCAATTGATTATACCACCAAAAAAAGAAACCACTGTTTGCACTTTCTTAAATGTATACGACATCAAAAATGAATTAATATACAGATTGATGTGTTTCATTTTTTCTCCACTAGAGAGCATTCTTACAATATTGCGTTCCTTTGGCAATAAATAGTATGATCTGGTTGCAGTGATAAACAAAAGAAGCAGTAGAAGCGTAGGCTACCTATCGTTTCTCATTAGTTTTCAAACATCACCGTTTACTTTAAATATAAAAATATTTTTAAATAACTGTAGTTAAATAATGATTTGTGAGTAAACAGCTTTATTTTATTCGTTAAATAGTCCTAACAAATGCCACTCTTGATTTCCAAATTCTCTAGATAAATTCACTCCTCACTTCGTGAGTCGTGAATTTATCGATAATTTGGAAATCACTCGTGGCATTACTTATGACTATTTAACTCATGCCCCAAATGGGAGTCAATGACCAATCACGTTTCAATGATTTCTGTATTACAACCAATCAGAGACGTGTTTCACGAAATAATTATCAACGTTAGGATTATCATATATTAAGCAAAGCTCCTCCTTTTTAATATTCTGAACAGGTCTGACCGTTATTTTGCAGTGACTGAGCCTATAACAAATACGGCTACCAGATTGTATATAATAGTGCTTACATGTCAACATTTGTAGCAATTGATTATACCACCAAAAAAAGAAACCACTGTTTGCACTTTCTTAAATGTATACGACATCAAAAATGAATTAATATACAGATTGATGTGTTTCATTTTTTCTCCACTAGAGAGCATTCTTACAATATTGCGTTCCTTTGGCAATAAATAGTATGATCTGGTTGCAGTGATAAACAAAAGAAGCAGTAGAAGCGTAGGCTACCTATCGTTTCTCATTAGTTTTCAAACATCACCGTTACTTTAAATATAAAAATATTTTAAATAACTGTAGTTAAATAATGATTTGTGAGTAAACAGCTTTATTTTATTCGTTAAATAGTCCTAACAAATGCCACTCTTGATTTCCAAATTCTCTAGATAAATTCACTCCTCACTTCGTGAGTCGTGAATTTATCGATAATTTGGAAATCACTCGTGGCATTACTTATGATAGTAATCGTGGGCAACAAATGTAATCTAAGTCACAGATTTACTCTCGAGTATCATATTAACATAGGTGCACGTTCCATTAAATACAAAGGTTTCCTATAATTAAACAACTTTTTTTTTCAATTTACTGTTTTTCCTGCTTAATGAAACCTGTGCAATGCTATTTCCACTCTTTTGTAGTGTTGTGTTTTTTACCCTTTGCCAGGAATCGTATTGCAGTAGTTTCCAGGGATAATTTAACTCTAAACGTTCCGAGAATGAAAACAAAATCGTCCAGTTAATTTAAGTGGAATTACATTTATTTTTATAGGAGCACATTTCCTACGAACAAATCAAATATTGTTTTTCTGGTTTAATTTATTGCCTCTCTATCTCTACTTTTCAAGTTTCGAGGAAAATTTCATTGAATATGCCGGTAATAGAATATGTTACTTTATTGAATATCAATGTATTGTCCAGTATACGTTATCGCTTTTGGCAGACTCTATTTGAGCACGTCTGTAAATAAGTAATAATGGTAATAATAATCACCTGATCTGTACGAAAGTGTACCATTCACCAAGTGAAAACCGTGTTTGTGAGTTATGCGGTGGTTCGTGCGATAGATATCATGCTGTGACATATGCACAAAAAGAGCAACCTCGTTCACCGAGTTTTGCCAAAATTAAACATGCACATTGTGCGCACTTCCTTTATTATTATAATGACTATTTAACTCATGCCCCAAATGGGACTCAATGGCCAATCACGTTTCAATGATTTCTGTTTTACAACCAATCAGAGTCGTGTTTCACGAAATATTTATCAGTGTTATAATTACCATATTAAAGAAGGCTCCTCCTTCTTAATATTCTGAACAGGTCTGACCATTATTTTGCAGTGACTGAGCCTGTGAGAAATACGGCTACCAGATTGTATGTATAGTGCATGAATGTCAACACATGCCGCATGCGGGAGTTAATATAAACATTTGTAGCCATTGATTATACCACCAAAAAAGAAACCACTGTTTGCACTTTCTTAAATGTATTTTTTTCCCAAGTAACAATCCAGAAAAATATAATTGTCATATTTACATCATACGACATCAGAAATGAATTAATATACAGTTTGATGTGTTTCATTTTTTCTCCACTAGAGAGTATTCTTACAATATTGCGTTCCTTTGGCAATAAATAGTATGATCTGGTTGCAGTGATAAACAAAAGAAGTAGATGAAGCGTACCTATCGCTTCTCATTTGTTTTCAAACATCGCCGTTTACATTAAATATATAAATATTTTAAAATAAGTATAGTTAAATAATGATTTGTAAGTAAACAGCTTAATTTTATTCGTTAAATAGTCCTAACAAATGCCACTCTTGATTTCCAAATTCTCTAGATAAATTCACGACTCACGAAGTAAGTCGTGAATTTATCGATAATTTGGGAATCACTCGTGACATTACTTATGATAATAATAGGATTTATAATTTATTTTGATTATTCTTTGTATTATATCTGCAATAACAATCGAAATTGTTATTTGTTATTTTCGTCTGCCGGTTTATTTAACTTGTTTTTGTAAAGGTAAAGTGATCCTACTAAGTAAAGTGATCTCACTACAGGCCTCGGGAGGCCCTTGGATTAGTGGGAGGTTAAGGCTCCCACTTATTCTAGACAATCGGCACTTCATGTCAGCCGGGTTGTCAGCCCTGCGTGACGGCCGCTTTTACCCCCAGATAAAGCGTCTGGTACTCATTTCCGTTAGAGGCTGAGTCAACCCCAGGACCATAGTGCCGCCAGAAGGTTTGGGTCAATTTAAAAAACCTGACCCACACGGGACTCGAACCCTCGATCTTCCGGCTTGTAGCGCAGTGCATTAACCACTATGCTACGGCGCGTCCCTAAAGTGAAAAAGTGAAATGAAAATTAATTATAAATTTATATTTTTTAGATACCCCGTGCCAATTACCCGGCGTTGCCCGGTAAACTACTTATCGCTATCTTCATGACATAAATAAGCTGAAATACGAAAATTAATGTGATTTATGTTTAGTTAAATAAGTATATGGAAAAATTTATATCGTAATTATTTTTAGATACCCCTTGCTGTTTGCCCGGCGTTGTCCGGGAATCTACTCATCCCGATCTTCTTGACATAAATGAGCTCAAAGACAAAAATTAATGTACTTCTTATGATTAGTTGAATACGTAGAATGAAAAATGAATCGTAATTATTTTAAGATTACCCGTTGTTGTCCGGGAATCTACTTATCTCGATCTTCTTGGCATAAATGAGCTAAAACACAAATTTCGTTATTATGAGTTATCCGTAAAAGAATATCCGCCATATGCTGCTATGCTTGAACATGGATCTACGTACTTGTCTCGATCTTCTTGGCATCAATGAAAGACAAAAATGGTTATTGTGAGTTATCAATAAGAGACAAACGTATGCTGTAGCGGACATTTTTGTAGAGCTTTTTGAGATATTCAATTCTGTGAGGATTAATTTTGTCTTTTTGTTATGGTTTAGGCAGCGTAAGCCATTTAAACGTCCAAAGAGCTACATTTTTCCACGTTTTCCACTACAAAGGACGATTTTAAGGGCGTAGGAGTTGAGTAACACAACTCTCTTATAGCCTATGTTCATCCCGGGAATCTCCTGAGCATTTTGCAGAAACCCCTATCACAATCGGATCAACGGCATGGCCGCGCATAAAGTACAAACAAACAAACATTCATTTTTGTATGTATGTGTGTGTGTATATATATATATATATATATATATCCATAGTAATTCTGCCCGAGGGCAGGTCTTTCACTGCAATCATAGCATTTTCATGCTATGCTTCCAGCTTTACTAGGGAATTCTAGGTGTGGTAGCTTCCCGTTGTTTTCCACACCGGTGAAGGATGATGATGATGGTGATAATAAGGATGATGGTGATGGGCATATGATTTCGGGGACCGTTCGGGCCTTAAAGTTTTCCTGACATTTGTCTTAAAGGTGAGGAAAAACCCCGATAAAAACCTCACCCAGAAAAACTGTCCCGACCGGGGATCGAACCCTGGCCCGCTGCGTGACAAGGCAGCACGCTACCTCGAGACCACAGCGGTGGACATATATATAATATATATATATATATATATATATATATATACAGCAATTATTCTTAATATTACAAATGTTTTATTTTTATGGAACTTGAGCAATTTCATCAAAACTGACATATTATTTCGTAAACAACGTTATTAAATTGTATATAGGGGTTAAATTTACTCGTTTATATTCAGTAAAAAGTAGTAACCACGTATCCTAAGAAATAAAAAAACTGCTAAGTTTCATAAAAGTGGACATATAAAAATGTAGGCATACTAGAATTTCTCAAATGGGCGAGATGATAATCAAGCATCAGAATTAGTTTTGAATTCAGTATATGGAATTGCAAACATTCGCTTGATTCAGGTGAATTACCTGTGTTGTAAGATAAAATTGCTTTTCCTCTTTACTACAATTCTACTGAAATATTATGACTATTTAACTCGTGCCCAAAATGGCAGTCAATGACTAATCACATTTCAATGAATTTTGATTTACAACCACAGTCGTTTTTCACCTCGATTTTATCACTTTCATTTTATCAAGTGAATCCTAGATTGTATATATAGTGCACGAATGTAACCAGATTCTGCTTGCGAGATAGAACAGAAAAACATTAGTAGCAATTGATTATACCAAAAAAATCACTGTTTGCACTTTCTTAAACGTGTTATTTCCCAGGAATTAACGTTGCAGATAAATATAATTGATATATTTACATCATAGTGTTTGAGCCTTTGGCATGGGTTCCCTGAAGTAGTCCCCGCCCGGAGAACTGAATGGGGGACTATTTGACCTCCGGAAAATTTTACCCCAGTTGAACCCATGTCCGCATTTCTTGACGGTTGTATTTTTACGGTGAAAGATCGTCACTCCTTCGACCATAGGGCATCAGAAATTAATTAATAAACTGTAATGATGTATTGCATTTTTTCTCCACTAGGGTGTATTCTTACAATACTGCGATTCTATTTCCATTAAATATGATCTGATTGCAGTTTCCCATTTATTTTCAAACATTGCAGTTTACATTAAATATATAAATATTTTAAAATAACTATATCTAAATATTGATTTGTTAGTAAACAGCTTAATTTTATTCGTTAAATAGTCCTAAGAAATGCCACTCTTGATTTCCAAATTCTCTAGATAAATTCATTCCTCACTTCGTGAGTCGTGAATTTATCGACAATTTGGAAATCATTCGTGGTATTACTTATGATAAAATACCTCTAATTTAAAAAAAAAAGTAGTAATGAACTTCTGATTTAAATGACATACATATCTCAAATTAACGTCTAATAATGTCTAGTGTAAATATACAACACTAAAATCTTTATTACGAGATAGATATTACGTCCGAAAGATTTAACATTTTCTTATGTTATTCTTCCTACGCAACCCTCTGCATTTATACGCATAAACATAGCAATACTCATAGATACAAATAGAGAGAGAAGCGGAGGGTGAACTTTCTTCTATATTCTTCTGAATCACTGGTGAGTCATCCGCCATCTCATCTGCCTTTTTTATTTTCTTTTTCTTTTCTTTGATTTCTTCACATTTCTCAACTTTCTGACTTCCACCTAGCTTATATACTTTTATCGTCGCTTTTTGTATAGCTGTCATTCACACACACTCCGCTCATTTATTCTAGTTTTTCTCCCTGAAGTTTTTTTTTCTTTTACTTTCTCTCATCAGCACAAAAACAGTAAGTTATTGCAAATCTTCTTCAGA